>CM022401.1:16911101-17048874 GCA_011833715.1 Carcinoscorpius rotundicauda | reverse complement strand
GTTCAAATCCTGAAATTTAGCATCATGAGCTTACCGTGGGGTCACTTAGGGAGAACTATTAAGTATTTATGTTTTATGATGCACTATGGTTGGATAACGGTAACTTTAGGCGCTTACAACAATAAAATACGGGCTTTGATCCTGCTCGATAGAAACAGCAGATAGAATAGTGTGGTTTTGTGTCAAAGATGATTCTTACAGAAGAGAACTGTAAATTGTTAAAGTAATATGCATTTAGATTTATTTTTCTTAATTATTATATTCAATATTTTGAAGCTCTTTTACCTTATATTTGTTGACTCCTGTATTAATTTAAACTTAGTTCTATGACCGATATTATTTTGAGTTACTGAACGAATTTCGGAAACCGCAAAACCAGAAGAAAACTGGACCAGTTATTCTTACCTCAAAACACATTTCGTTTGTGCAATTACTTACGGAGGGAAACTGGTGGGTTAACTTTGTTTCATTCTGAAAGATTATAAAAACATAAATGAGGTTTCCGATCATTATCGTTTATTGCTTAGAAAAGCGAGGATGGTGCAGAGTTGGAAGGTAAACCATTTGAAGAGAGAAATTTTACACGAAAACAAATAAGTTACGAAGTATAAATATTCATTTTTTTATTTAGGTTTAAATATCTGAAAACAAACTAAATAATGAAATGCACGATAAATGTAAAACAAGTGAAATATGTTATTTGTACTTGATGGCCTGTCATCGCCAGATTAAGGTACTCGACTCGTAATCTGAGGGTCGCGAGCTCGAATCTGGGTCCAAGCATTCTTGCTCTTTCAGCCATGTGGCGTTATAATGTTACACTCAATCCCACTAATAATTAGTGGAAGAGTAGCCGAAAAGTTTGTGGTGATGATTATTTGTCTTCCCTCTAGCATTACAATGCTAAATTAGAGACTGCTGGCGCAGATAGCACTCATGTAGCTTTGCGCGAAGTTAAAAATAACAAACGAACACTTACTGTACGAATACTAACCAGGATACAAATTCCTCATATTGCCAGTCGTTTTTCGCACGATCTGTTCATTTGTGAGTCAACAAAATTGAATGTTACAGAAATGTAATTATTAGATGAAAATTCCGTAACTAGAATGAAAAATGTTACAAATACAACACGATCTTAATTCTAAAATGTTATTAGAAGATTATTATAAATTGTTATTTTCATAAAAATCTGAAGGACAGGTCTGCGAATTTCAAAATACCAAGACGAAGAGGAATATGTCTGGGTGGGAAGTAGTGGGTGATACAACAAAATAGTTTTAGTTGCAAGATAAATAGAATGACAAGAATAGACATTTGAATATCAAATAGAAAGACGTTCAATAATGGAAATATAGGAGTTCTGCAAGACAAAGTAAAATTGAAATCTGAGGAGTAAATACTCAAATAAATGTATGAATAAATATCTAGATCTGAAGCAATTAGTAAGGCAATGAATAGAATTATGGAGGTCAAACAGTTAAACGATAAGTGAAACATAAAGACCTCGATATCAGATCTTTGTAAAATTATGAAAAAGATATGATTTTCAAATAGCAAAACGAAGAGGAATAGAGATGTTGTGGAAAATGGTGGGTAAAATAACGGAGACCTGAATGTCATATTGTCAGAAAAATGATGGAAAAAAAGATCTGAGGAATAAATATTAATAATAGTTTCTATAGAAATTTGGAACCTAAGTACTATGCAAGGTAAAGGATAGAGATACGGATGTCAAACAGATAATACATAAGTGAAAAATAAAGATCTGGATGACATTTCTATAAAATATGAACGGATATACGAATTTCAAACAGAGACGAAGAATAGAAATTTAGGTGTTAAAAACAAATTAAAAAAGAACGTGGATTTGGTTCTAAAATAGTTTAAGATCATGAAGAATAGAAACCGATATCAGGCGATGGGTAAGATAATGCAAGATGTAGATCTGGGGAATAAAGTTTAGAAAAACGCTGTAATAATTGTATTGAAGTGCGTGAAGGAAAGTTCCTTGGGTTTAAAGTGAAGTTACTTTGTTTCAAAAGAAATACAAATCTATACACGTTTGGTTATGTATGTACGTATATATATTTAGAGTATCGACACTGAATTACAGTAGCAGTAGATACAGCTTTCCTTTATTTCAGTAAAAGTTTTTACGTAATGCTGTTAAATGAAGTTTAAATAACTAACGAAAACGCCGGAAGTACAAGTTCTTAAACAACGATAAAGATCTGTACAACTTTAATTTATACACATGATACAAAAAGTTACACATGAATGAATGAGACCAAAATATTTCATTAAAAAACAGTTTATAGTTCTAGTTAATGACCTTCCGTAACAGAGACCGTGGTAGCGCCTTCGCCAGCCTCCCGACGCCGACGTTCTACACCTTCCCTATCAGAGACCGTGGTGGCGCCTTCGCCAGCCTCCCGACGCCGACGTTCCAATTCTTACGTTGGAGAGACAGTGGTGGCGCCTTCGCCAGCCTCCCGACGCCGACGTTCCAATTCTTCCGTTGGAGATACAGTGGTGGCGCCTTCGCCAGCCTCCCGACGCCGACGTTCCAATTTTTCCGTTTGAGAGACCGTGATGGCGCCTTCGCCAGCCTCCCGATTTCGACGTTCCACATTTCTCTTCATTTGATTATCGTCCATAACGAATACCGTGGATAAAGATAAGTCTGTAGGATAAAAATGCATTGATGTGATGTTAAAATATAAATACAAAATTGCTAACACAATTCTACACTCCATCACTTCAAAATTCTAAAATACTTAAAGAATAACTGAAACCATAAACCTCTTTTTTGTGTATCTGCTGGTATTTATACAACTTGTCTTTGATGAATTTTGAGAGCTCTGAAATTGCGCATGCTCATAAATATGCCGTACAGAGAATAGTCCGTATGCATTGTATGATAAAGGGAGGTATAGTTGATTGCCGACCTCTTTCCCTGTACATTGGTTCCTTACTATGTGAATATTGGGAATATTCTATAAACAGTATTTCAATTATCGTTCATTGCGTTATGTAAGGATGGTACGGATTCTAGTTTTATAGTGATACAAAACTCATCTAGATTTTCTGATCCACATGTCATGGAAAGGTGCATATAGTGTCTTACCTACCGTAATCGCTCTTTTATAAAAAAGATACACTTTCAATTGACTTATAGAACGAAATCGTATACATGGGCTTTGACCATTATCTTTATTATAATGCTATGTTAAAGTTTGGAATCTATAAAATACATTTTACAACCTCGTATACCATCTTACAAAAATATTAAACAAACATATACAAGGAAAAACCAAATCATAGTTCAGTCGACAAGTAGAGACTGACTATTGATCTTAAAATAAACACAAAAATGATTGAAACTGACAAAACATAAAGACATAGATTTTGTATTCATAAAATATTGTAGATTATTCATCAAATAAATATTTTAAGGTTGCCTGATTGAAAACTATAATTATTCTAAAGAAATTCCGAGACAGCTATACACAAAGTAGGTGAGTTCCTAACATCAGTTATTCCTAAATCAGTGGCTCCCAAACTGTTGGTAATTTAACAATTTATCGGGGGTAATGGAGGGGTGACAGAGAAAAAAGTTAAAATTCTGAAAATCAAGAAAACATTCAGGTAGCTGGTATTAGGATTAATGTTAACTTACTCTTAGAATGTAAACTTGTAAATTAAACCTATTTTAAGTGTGTAATAAAGTTAAACCAAATAACAATAAACATCAAAAACTAATATACAGTACTAGAAAAAAAAATATATATCTAAGTGTATGTGGTAAAAGTATTTTAACAAGTATGCTTTAGAACACAAGTCACTCAGTAAACCTGATGACTCATCGACGTGTCCAGTAGGGGTCATTCACTACCTGAGGTTGCCTCTATTTCACACTGTCAGTTTCTATGTGAGCATCAGCCGAGGTAGACAAAACCTGGTATGTATGTGTACTGCCGTGTGCAGTATAGTTAGTATTTACCTACTATTACATCATTCCTATGCTGAATATGCTCTTTTAATGCTATCTAGAATGCGATGAAAAAAATAAATAATAAGTTCACATTGTTCACACTTTTTTATGCCGTTTTTCCTTTTCTTTTTCTGCAGAATAAACAATGAAATGTCTAAAAAGCGCACCTACTCTGACGCCTTTCTTCGCTATGGCTTTGTAAATTTACCTTCTATTGGAGAGGATCGGCCACAATGTGTAGTATATCACAAAGTGTTGACAAATGAAAGCCTCAAGCCATCAAAAGTGCCATCCAAATCTTCACAATGAGGATCAGGCTTATTTTCAGCGCCGGGCTGTAGCACTGAAGAATATCCAGTTCGGTTCGAAAGCTTCAAGCTGCTGTCGAAGCATCTTACTTTGTTGCATATAAAGTTGCCGAACAACCAAAGTGCCACACCATTGTAGAGAATCTGATTATGCCTTGTGTATACGAGATGGTGAGCAAGGTATCTGGAGAGGATCAAACGAAGAAACTGAGTGTTATATCTCTATCAAACAACACAATCAACTGACGAGTCGATGACATTGCATCAGATATTCTGTCCCAAGTTACAACAGAGATCAAGGAAAGCTCATATAGCAAATTCTCCTTGCAATTTGATGAATCGTGTGACGTAGCCAGTTGTGCTTTTCTCCTTGGGCTCGTCCTCCACCAGGACAAGATCAAAGAAGAGTTCCTATTATGCGAAGATCTGCTGACAACTACGAAGGGAGAAGATATCTTCAATATCATCAACAGTTTCTTTACCACGAATAGATTGGATTGGAAAAGCGTTCAACAGGTAGGGAGAAATGTTTATATACAGTCTAGATTAGTATAAATACAACGAATTACATGGCATATAGTCATATAGGTTTATTTATTGTAAAAGTAGCTGTAGTGTAGCTAATATTTTATACATAATTCACCAAAAAGTATCGTGCCTGTCGTAGTGAAATACTAAAGTACCAAAATAAATTAAATTAAAACCATATAATTATAACGCAAAAGATAAGTAAGAATGACTAACTAACGAAATCTATAATAGTTTTTCTGTTTTAGTCTAGGTCTCCGTCGATGGAACACCGTCGATGATGGGTCGTAATCGTGGATTACGGGGCCTCATACAAGCTGTGAATCCAGAAAGTTCTGTAGATCATTGCATCATTCATCGGTACTCTCTTGGATCAAAAAGCGTGCCTGGTAATCTGAAATTAGTGTTTGAAGATGTGTTGAAAATCTTCAATTTCATCAAGTCCAGAGATGTGAATTCGCACATATTCAAAGAGCTGTGCAAGGAAATAGGAGAAGAGTATCAAGTTCTGCTCTACCACACCGATGCTCGCTGGTTGTCACGAGGCAAGGTTGTACGTCGAGACATTTAGCTCCGAACGGCTTTTCAGGAATTTCTGAAACAAGAAGAATCTCCTTTTGCTACCAAGTTCACTCATAAGGAGTAGCTTGCTCGACTTTGTTACAAGACTGACATATTTGCTGAGCTGAACAGTGATAACCTGCAACTCCAGGACTGAAACACAACTGTTTTTGATGTCCATCACACTGCGACTGCATTTCTGGTTAAACTGAGACTCTGGATTCGACGCTTGGAGAAAGGAGTGATCGTTCAGTTTCCCAAGTTGGACCAGTTTGTTGAGGAGAATAGTTATGATACTGGATCACTTTTACAGACCATCAACAAAGAGATGAGCGACCATTTGAAGGGGCTTGAAACAAGCATGCAGCACTACTTTCCATAGAGTGACTTAAAAACAGCCAGTCGTCAGTGGATCATTCATCCTTTTCACGTACCTGATGATGATTTCCCGGCAAAGGAGGAAGCGGATCACAATGCGAGCAAATGAAGCCTTGAAAGTGAAATTCCAAAATCAAAATGCAGATTCCTTTTGGATTTCACAACTAGCTGACTCGCCAACTCTGTCCAAGAGAGCCTTGAAGTTGTTGGTATCATTCTCAACAACGTATCTGTGCGAAAAGGGTTCTCAACCGTGCTGGGAATGAAAACAAAAACAGAGAACTCGCTTGCATGTTGCAAACGATACCAGGCTGGCACTTGGAACCACAAAGCCAAGAATTCCTAAACTAGCTCCAAGTATGCAACTCCATCACTCCCACTGATGTTATTGATATCTTTGGCAATATTCATTAGAAATGCACAATGATCAAATACAATAATTAAAAGTGTAATTCAGTGTAAATAAATTATATCAATAAATTGTGAACAAATAAAGTGTAGTAAATAAAATGCATTTCATCTCTAGTTTAATTTAGCCATATATATCAAAGTTGAAAACATTTTGTGAAAGGGGTAACATGCTTAACCAGCCATGTTAAATTGGGTAATAAGCTGAAAAAATTTGGGAACCACTGCCTTAAATAATGTCTGATTTTAGATTCAGTACAGAAGAAAGGATTTCAAACGCTGTTAATGACATTTAATAAATAATGTCTGTTCCATTATTATTAATTACTTCCTGCCAACGATTCACAAGCTTCTGAATGCAACTTCCATAAAATTGTTGGGGTTTGGAGGAAAAGAGTGTAGAGAGGGTAGTTTTCATATGTTCATGTGTTCCAAGCTCTTTTTCATCAAGATAGTTCTGCAAACTTCAGAAGAGATGATAAGCAGATGGGACAAATTCTGGAGAATAAGAAGAATGATGGAAGTTTTTCCCAGTCTAGCTCCTGAATCTTTCCAGATGTAATCCTTGTTGTCAGGGGCCTTGCATTATCCTGGTGTAACACAACACCTTTACGATTGACCAAAGTAGGCTTCTTATCTTTCATTGCAATATTCAAGCGTATTAACTGTTTTGAAAACAGAAGTCTCAAGTAATCCTCACATTGAGTGGCACCAGCTCAAAGTAGATCAAACCAGCGATATCCCACCAAATGCTTAACAAGACTTTCCTCAGGTCTAAGTCTTTTTTGGACTGTGCTTTAGCCAGTTTACTTGCACTGATCCATTATCTGCGGCACCCTAAAACTGTTTTAAAATATGCATTTTTCATCTCCAGTCACTAATATGTCAGAAAACGTTGAATTACGTTTACGAGAAGATGATAAATACAAATGTTTACTCTAGTTCTGAGGTTGGCTTTTGTCAAATCATGGGGAACCGACGTTTGAAGAGTTGACACATTTCCAAACTGTTGCAGATGACGGTGAACTGTTGAATAAAGCTTCTGTGCTAGTTCCCCAACTGTAACAGCATAATCTTCATCATGTGCACCAGCAGAAAGTCAGGAAATAAACTCAACAGGACGACCTGAACGTGGTGCATCACTTAAGCTGCAGACAAATCCATCTTCATAAGAGTTTATATTATTAATGGTCTGGCATGGTCAATCGCGTTAAGGCGTGTGCTCGTTATCCGAGGGTCGCGGGTTCGCGCCCGCATGGCGCTAATGTTCTCGCCCTCCCAGCCGTGAGGGAGTATAATGTGACGGTCAATCCCACTATTTGTTGGTAAAAGAGTAGCCCAAGTGTTGGCGGTGGGTGTTGATGACTAGCTGCCTTCCCTCAAGTTTTACACTTCTAAATTAGGGACGGCTAGCACAGTTAGCCCTCGAGTACCTTTGTGCGAAATTTCAAAACAAAACAAAAGTTTATTAATGATCTACCAATGATTCTACCAAATTTTTGTGTTTAGTGATTTTTCGTATTTCCTTATGTTAGATACAAAGTACATTATTTTCTATGTAATAATTTTAAACATAATTTACAGGACATAAAATGCAAGCTCACGTTATTTAGAGCAATATTTTTTGTTCTCTAAAAATATAGTACCGGACTTAAGTGTTGTAAATCGAGAAACGTACTTATCTAACCGAGGGACAATTACACATTGGACAAATTCGTGTGATATATAAAATTGAATGGTTCAAATTGTGTTATTCTCGTTTAGAACAAGCGTAAGATGCTACCAAGATATTTGAAACTATCAATGTAGTCATAATGAAAATATCTCTAATTCACTAAAGCATTGGCGACACCCACGTGCTCGGTAAGTCAGTCCCAGGTGTCCGGCGAAGGTCAAAACACACACATTGTGTGTGTGTCCATTCAGTTCATTCCACCCGTATGATTCGTGAAGTCATGCTCCACTTGGCCATCATTGCCTGCGACTGATCACGTCACATCACTTGGCTTTAATATCTGTGCTGAAGGGAGCTTCGTGCGCTTAGCAGTCGACTTGTGACTATTGTTATCGTGCGTCATTTCTAAATTTTCTTTCCTAATCTTTCAATTCCTTCATACTTACTATGTCGAGCAAAGTCAAAAGGACGAATACGTACAGTGCAAATTCACGTGTATAATGGAACATGATGGGAGTCAACGTCCTCAATACATGATTTGCAATGTCAAGTTGAGCAATTCTACTCTAGCACAGGTAAAACAAAGAGAACTCATCCTAAAGCTGCATGGAGATGGGAAATACAAGAATACAACGCTCAGTGAATTGAACGTAAAAAGATCCAGGTTCGATGAAAACGCTACTTTGTCTATTCTCGGCTTTGTATCCATCGACAAATTGATCCTCACAGCATCGTACGAAGTTTCGTACCTGATGGCAAAGCAGGGCAAAATACACTATTGGTGAAGCACTCGTAAAACTAACTGCGTTAAGATGGCGAATATCATACTGGGAAAAGCTGCTGAAAATAAGTTATCACAAATTTCTCTTTCAGAAGGCACCATCAATAGCAGAATAGATGACATGAGCGATGACATCTTGGCTCAAGTAGTTGCAAATGTGATTTCAAGCCCAGCAAAATTCAACCTTCAACTCGACCAGACCACTATCGTTTCCAATCTGAGACAGCTCGTTGTATTCGTGCGCTATGTGAAGGACGACGAGATAAGATAATTTTTTATTTTGTGTGCTTTTTCTTACAACAACAACCAAGATTGTCGACGTGAAGAAACTTGTGGATGACATCTTCAGAGACAACGATCTTTCGAAGGATATGGTTTCTGCAGTTTGTTTGGACGGAGCTCCAGTCATGCTGGGACGAAACTCTTGTTTTTGTGCACTGGTAGAAGTCGATGCACCACACATCATTGTAATGCACTGTGTTCTGCACAGGCATGCCTTGGCAAGAAAAACCTTGCTTTCAAAACTGGCAGAATTTTTAAAATTGTTGTGAAATGTGTGAAATAGTGTTCTGAAGCACTGCATCTTCAAAGAGTCATGTAAGAAATGGGCTCTGAATTCAAGGTATTTCTGGATCATTCTAACGTTCGGTGGTTATCTCGGGGAAAGGTGCTGAATCGTGTTTTTGAAATGCGTGTGGAATTAGCCCTGTTTCTGCGAGAGCACCAACACTGTCACTCAGATTTCTTCGAAAAATCTGAGTTTATTCTTATTTTATTGTACATAGCCGATATGTTCAATGCTTTCAGTCATCTCAATCAACAGATGCAGGGTGGTGAAGTCAACATAATCGAAACGGAAGAACACCTGAAGGCTTTTAAAAAAGCTATTCTTAAAGACACAACGAACAGAGAATAGTAACTTTGCAAACTTTCCCTGCTGGACGATTGTGAGATCAAAGATGTGTCTGTACTTGGAGACATTTCTGTACCCGGGGAACTGAAGCAAGCAATTTCCATGCGCTTAGATGAGCTCGCAAAATATCTCGACGGATACTTCCCCACCAGAAATTCATTTCCAGCATGGGTGAGACAGCCGTTCACGTTTAGTGTTGCGACAACAGATGTCAATGATGAATACCTCGACGAAATCATTGAACTTCAGCAAAGCCAGGTTCAACAGAAACTTTTTAGAACAACAACGCTCTCAAATCGTTGCGTACCCTCTTATTGCTAATTAAACCCTTAAAGATAATCATACCGTTTGTTACAACATATCTTCGAGAGCAATCCTTTTGGAGGATGGTAGACATGAAAAAGAAGAAAAGGAACAAACGATATTGCGAAAATGATTTCACAGTGGCAATTGCCAAGGTGAAGACGCGCATTTCTGAACTTGTCTCTAAAAGGCAACAGCAAGTGCCACATTAATTTGCAGTAAATATTCATTGAGTTATGTCTTTGTTTTTGTGTGAAATTCATGTTTTGTTGGTTTTGTTCTTTGAACACAGTGATATTATGTGCAAGTGATGCATTGTTCATTTTTTTGCATTAGTAAGATGTCTACTGATATTTTGAATTTGAAATATTTTATTTTTCTAATTACGAAGTGTTCAGTACCTCTAACAAGGTTAAGAACCACTGCACGTAGGTAAGTGGACAATTATCTCTGAGGTTTAGGATTCGTTCGAATCACGAAATAGTGAAGATTCTCAATTTTAACCTCCTAGTACTTAACCATTGACTGTCAACAATAGTAAATTTATATGTCTCAGAAAGAAGTTAGAAGATGTAATTTAATTAGGAAAAATGAAATGGTATATTGTTTTAACAGTTTTTGTGTCAATATGCAAATGGTAAATTCACAGTTTGTGAAGAAAATTTCGTGTCAAATAATGAGCTTATTTCATATGAGGGTTTGTGCGAAGACTGTTATATCAATGTCATTTTAAAACGTTCAGGAAGAAACAACTGAACAGAGATACAAACCAAATGAACTAGAAACGTTGTGGAAGAAATCATGAGAGTATGGATATTGACAGCATTTAATAATCATTTTATGGAATTTGTCATGAGAAATTTATAAAAGTATAAATAAACTCACGTCTTAAATATCGTAAATGTAAATTTATCATACCAATACTTCATTATTACAGCTACTTTAGAAGCTATCGATACCCAAGTTCACTGATGTAGTTGCATCTGATCAGGAACACTCTTATTCGAAAATAGAACCTTGATGCACGTGTATTTGAAAGCTCAACGTCATAAGAATATGTAGATATGCCATTGACGTTCCTAAAAAAAGAGAGTAACTCCTGTATTTGTTTATCTTAAATTAAATGTTTTTGGACCCAAAACAAAAAAACAGTTTTAAACATCAATTAGTTTGTAACAATTCTTCAACATACAGTGTAGTTTCAGTTGTTTCCTGGTACTTTAGTTTTGTTGAACCGAAGAATCAAAAATGAAAACATTTTCAACTTTAATGCATGTAACTGTATTAAAA
Source organism: Carcinoscorpius rotundicauda (assembly GCA_011833715.1). NCBI lineage: Eukaryota > Metazoa > Arthropoda > Merostomata > Xiphosura > Limulidae > Carcinoscorpius > Carcinoscorpius rotundicauda. The sequence goes on along the minus strand of CM022401.1, from coordinate 17,037,732 downwards.
TTACAATTGCATAGGAAGCTTCATGTGCATCTAAAACTTTTACCTCTTTAATGTCAGTTCATGAGTGGTTAAATTTTCTTTATCATTATTTCGTATTGGTTAAACGACGCAGTTTCGTAAGATTCAGTGATGGGATTCAATTATTTTAACATCCGGTTATATGTCGCATTGCTCACCTCAATTTTGTGTGATTAGAAATAACAACAAAAATATCTTACTCAGATAATTTAATCAGCATGCTTAAATATTTCCAAATTGCCACTTGATTATCATTAAAATCTTTATTCCTTCCACGCGTGAACCCTTTCTCATTAGCTGTGTGTATTTCCATATCTAAATTTGAATTGGAAAAGTGGGATTCTGTGAATCCAGTGGGAGGCTAATCAAATCAATTGTCATCAGGTTTGCCACATTTACGACTGTAAAGCAGCTTCTTTCATCTGAATATATAATATTAATTATTGAAAACCCTTTTTTTGCTTTTGTGAAATTAAGAATACCACTATTTATAATATTTTTAGCCTTTTGTACAGTTCTTGAAATCTCATGATTATGGTAATTTCGAAGGACATTTTTCACATAGTCACAAAAATCAATAATGCTGATTTCGTGATAAAAAAACTTGTTATCAGCGTCTTTCCAAGGCAACAACTTTATGAAAACTACAAAATCTGGTTCAAGTATGTTTACCAGTTCATGACTTTTATTGTCATTTTCTTGTGCATTATTTGTTAATTTTAAGCGTCACAATCCACAATATTTCTCATCGCTATTTGAGTTTGATGATACATGGAGGATATCTCCAGAGATACCGAGTGTATTTTGAACGTGTGTATGATGCTATATAGAGAACCACACAAGGTTTTACGTGTGTACAAACACATGATTATAGGTTTCTAGTGTTTTATAATTATTTGTCTTCCACTGTGAATGATGTAGATTCAGATAATAAATTTTCATTTTTTTTTCCAATCGTGATCTGCAAGCCACGCAACTCTTTAATGAAATCTAATAGTGGCAGATGTACTTGTTGATGTATAGGAGACAGTAAACTATATTTCCAATGATTAACAGTAAGATGACAGATTCGACATCAACCAGCATTCATGACAGTTAGATGAATTTATAAGCTATAAACTTAAGCTACATGCTAAGAACTTAATTATTTGTTCTTCTAAAATCAGATGACTACTCAAAAAGAGAGTTATTTGTGAGTGGAGAAAAACCGAAGAAATTCGTTCAGGTTTCATAAAAATTGATCCCACAAATGAACTGTTGTCAAAACTTGTCCATTTCGTAAAATTAGTGTTTCTGAGTTTCGAACATCATTAGAGAAGTGCAATGTTTATTGTATTAACGCTGTGTATCCCAAACGTTTTCGGTTCATGTCGTCCTTAATATCTCAGCAATTCTTTTCAAGGCGCTCCTTGGAAAAAATAAAAAACCTAACAGTTCCATTTGTTAAGTATTTATGTCCTAACAACTTAGGCCCGGCATGGCCAAGCTTGTTAAGGCATGAGACTCGTAATCTGAGGGTCGCGGGTTCGCATCTCCAACGCGCCAAATATGCTCGCCCTTTCAGCCGTGGAGGCGTAATAATATAACGGTCAATCCCACTATTCGTTGGTGGAAGAGTAGCCCAAGAGTTGGCGGTGGGGGGTGATGACTAGCTGCTTTCCCTCTAGTCTTACACTGCTAAATTAAGGACGGCTAGTACAGATAGCCCTCGAGTAGCGAAATTCAAAAACAAACCTAACAACTTATTAGCCGTTTGAAAGAATAATACAGGGAAATTGAAAGTAAAAAAACAATATTTTTATTTAATTTTTAAATAACCACAATTACTAATGGGATGTGTGCTCCTGTTAGACACTGCACGGCTTTTCAAACCTTGGAATCAGAATGGACACTGCCATCCTAACAACTTATTAGCCGTTTGAAAGAATAATACAGGGAAATTGAAAGTAAAAAAACAATATTTTTATTTAATTTTTAAATAACCAGAATTACTAATGGGATGTGTGCTCCTGTTAGACACTGTACGGCTTTTCAAACCTTGGAATCAGAATGAACACTTCCATCCTCATTTCATGTTCCACGTTCATTTTCGCGTGGTACTTGCTTTTCATCACAGCAACTACCAAAAATCCAGTTTCTCAGAGATATGACGTCGGAAATGAAATTGGGATTCGTTGAGCTTTAGCATCGGGCAGCGGATATTCATCTTTTACTGATATCCAAAACTCAATTAGTTTCATGCTGCAAAATTTTGTTTTTTAAAGCTTTTTCACAAGTCGCCTCAATATCATTTTCTTCTTCTACAGAGGTAAATTCAGATGGGGCCTCAGCCTTGAATGGGTCTTAGATCCATACAAACTTCTCCATATCTTTTGGAAAGTAATTTTCAAACTAGTCACTGAGCTGCGTTAGGTGCTCCTCTAAAAAAAATTTTTTGTGTGGGTCAAATCAACTTCATTGGGTGTAACAAACTGATGCAACAGAGGGAAACGGTCTTTGCCACCATCTTTATTCATTTTTCTTCTCGATGGTTGTTACTTTTTTCTGAAAGCTAAAACCTTCCCTATAAGTTTCAGAATGTGCGTATTGCTTCCCTGCAGAAAGAGTTTCCATCCATTAAGTTTATCGAAGAAATCACACAGGTATTCTAATTTTATGCAATCCTCCATAACAGTCGGACATAAAGCGACTGCCAACACTATAGACGCCAAAGCACTTATTCCAGTCCAAGTTGTTTTCACACATAAAAATGTCAAGGATCTCAAACAGATCTTGAGCCTTTGTACTTGTAGTGATACTTTTACAAAAGAGGTCTTTCACAATTTTGTCACTATCCACGAACCGTATGTAGCAACACCTTGTTACTATTCGTCGCTTCATCTAGCTGTAACCCGAATTCCTTTAATTTCATTTTTTTCAGTTAGTTTATCATTGAGGCCTTAAGCCATGTGAAGGAGTTTACGACTGACAGTATTGTTAAATAAAGGCACCTTTGAAAGCAGTCTTCCTGCAGTTTCACCAACCATAATGTTCATCATATTCACTGCAGTTGGTAAAACCAGTTGTTTGTTTGCTCTTCTACACAATTTTTTTTAAAATTAAAACAAGCCGTTTTTACATATATATTTCTCTACAAGTGGGTTTACTCATCATCACTGTATTGACGTTTATTTCACCTAAAAATTACATCTAGTAATAATCAATACTGAGTGTAATGTACTTGAGTTCCCTTTAATATGTGTTTCATACGAGAGTCCTGAAACAGGTTTATCTTGCTAAATATTCTACATTTCACATACATAAAAATTAAATGTAGGTTAGAAAAGCCCCCCAGTGGCTCAGCGGTATGTCTGCGGACTTACACGCTAAAATCCGGGTTTCGATACCCGTGGTGGGCAGAGCACAGATAGCCCATTGTATAGCTTTGTGCTTAATTCAAAACAACAACAACAACAAGGTTAGAAAAATTAAATTAACAAATTATATTATTCATGTTGCGTTTTAATCATAATATGAAATTCAAGTTAGCGTTATGGATGGTAGAAATTTAAGAAATCACAAAATATACTTATTTGATATATTTCATCAGACTGTGAATCGGAGAAGTTATGGCTCATGTTTCGCTGCTGCATCAATTTGCTTTAGTGCTGTAAGAGCGTCGGTTTAATATTTATATTCAGTTGGAAAAGAGCAATCTGTGAGTTGGTAGTAAGTGTTGTTCACTTGTTGGTACTCTTCATTAGGGTATATATCCATGTGAGTCTCAGGTACAATACTGATCTCTCTCTCCCTGCTGCATTAATAATTAAGTTTCACTGTTTAAATGTTGAACAGTATACAAAAGAGGGCGTTGATTTCACATAAAGTCAAGATATGGAATAAATGCTCCGATCAAGGCCATGTCAATTTACGTTCATTTTTCACATTGGTTTATACTTTGCTATTTACAGTACCATATATTCCAATGTCTTTTGATTATGCATTTTGCATTTTAGGTATTTACATAAATACTCTTATGATACACAAAAATGATAAATTTGGTAAGTCGAGCAGTAGGGGCTGATTAATAAACCTATAATATATATTAGGGGTGAGAGGATTTCAGGCTTTCATTAGTTGCTTTTTCCCTACTCTATGAGCTCAAAATTAACACCTTTATGTGCAGATAGTTCTTTGTGCAATTTTATCCAAAATTCTTTAAGAAACGTAATAACAAAAAAAAATAGAACAATAAGAAAAAAACACTAGAACACATATTATCCAATAACATATTTAATAAAAACTGAGCAAATAATATACTATCAATAACATTAATAACATCAAAGTGAAATGCAAATGCTGACATTGTAATAATTCTTTTATGATATTGTTTGTTTGTTTGTCTTTTAATTTCGCGCAAAGCCATACGAAAGATATCTGCGTTTACCGTCCCTAATTTTGCAGTGTAAGACGAGATGGAAGGCAGCAAGTTATCACTATCCACCGGCAACACTTGAGATATTCTTTTACCAACGAATAGTGGGATTGATTGTCACATTATAAGAAACAGTAGTGTAAATTACAGTGTTCTCTGTTGAAATAAATACCAAAAGGAAAGTAACAATATCTGTGTAACAACACATTTTAGGGTTTATTTTAATTATTTTTGGCCAAAAGCTACAATATAAACTATTTAAACTCTGGTGATTTGAACCACATATTGTATCATTGTAATCTGAAAAAGAATTTGCTCGATACACAGGTTTCAAGAGACGTGTTTGCTTCAAAATATGCATTATAAATATGAAATCATAAATACATCACACTATTTATCTGTAGTTCCTAAATTTATTGTTTTTATAAACTTTCCATTTATTCCTTTTCAGGGTGAGTAATTATGTCATGTTTATTCCTTGAAACAATATAACACAACATACTTCCTCTCAGTAGGCCATTAGAGACTTCATTTTTTCTAGGGTTTATTTCTGTTAACCAGTGATAAAATAAATCTTTTGGAATATGATATGAAAATAATTTTATCCTACTTCTTGATGATTTGAGCTGTCTTACAACAACTAGAAGTAACAAGAAAATAATCAAGTGAAGAAACGTAAAACGTATCTTCAGGAAACAATTTCACTTTACATCAGACAACAAAAGTTTTGAAGCGTTTACTGAGCACTTATTTACTTGTTATAACGAATTCAGTGTATTAATGTATAAGACGAACTATGTCAGAGATATTTACAATAGAATGATTGTAACAGAACGGTTCATGAAAACTTTTTACCTCGCGCAGGTTCTTTGGTGTTGATGAAGTCCAGACTGAGTCAGTTTTGATTGATATCTAAACAGTCTTTCTCTTTTATGTATCCCAGAAACCTCATCTGTTGATGGAATCCTACACTGTTCTCCTAACTATTAGCCAACTTTCAGAAGATTTGGAAAGGCTTACCCAGTTACTTTACCAAGATGCTTTGAGCGAAAAGATCGATTCGTTGGCGCGAAACTAATTTATAAATGCCACAACAGAAGAAGATATCAGATTTAGGCTGAATTATACATACGTAAAGAATACTCTACAGTTGTGATGAGCTTCAAACCATAAAGTTGTAGATAAACTTTTGAAAGTAACATATAGAAATAGTGAGCTGAAATGATTATTTAATACTAAAATATCAATTTTCCTTCATGTTAGTCTATAACAGTGGTTTTTAACCTTGTTGGAGGTACTGAACCCCGGAAGTTTCGTACTTGCAATCAATAAACCCTTCGTAATTGGAAAAATAAAACATGACTTTTACAAATTAAAACATAAGTAGGTATTTTATTAGTGCACAAAATGAACAATGCATCAGTTGCACATAATATCACTGTGTTTAAAGAATAAAAGCAATAAAACATGAATTTCAAACAAAAACAAAACTCAATGAATATTTACAGCAAATCAATGTGACTTTTGTTGTTGCCTTTTAGAGACAAGTTCAGAAATGCGAGGCTTCACCTTGGTAAGTGCCACTCTTGTATCATTTTCGCAACAAAGTCTGTTCCTTTTTTCCGTATTTATGTCTACCATCCTCGAAAAGGATTGCTCGCAAAGATACGTTGTAACAAGAGGTATGAGTATCTCAATGGCTTTATTACCAGTAAGAGTGTACGCTACGATTTGGTAACACCAAAACGTTGAGTGCTTTGTTGTTCTGAAAAGTTTCTGTTGAACTTGGCTCTGCTGAAGTTCAATAATTTCGTCGAGGTATCCATCATTTACATCTGTTGTCGCAAAACTAAACGTGAACGGCTGTCTCACCCATGCTGGATATGACTCTCTAGTGGGGAAGTATCCAACGAGAGACTTTGGGAGCTCATCTAAGTGCATGGCAATTGCTTGCTTCAGTTTCCCGGGTACAGAAATAACTTTAATTTGAGACGCATCTTCGATTTTATTTACACAGTCGTCCAGCAGGGGAAAGTTTTCAAAGTTATCATTCTCTGTTCGTCGTTTCCATAATGATAGCTTCTTTTCAAAAGCCTTCAAGTTTTTTTCCGCTTCGATGATGTTGACTCCACCTCCCTATATCTGTTGATTCAGATGATTGAAAGCTTTGAAGATATCGGTCATGTTCGCCAAAATGAGAATGGACTCAGATTTTTCGAAGCAATCTGCATGGCAATGTTTGTGCTCTCGCAGAAATAGGGCTAATTCCACACGCATGACAAAACACGATTCAGCACCTTTCCCCGGGATAACAACCGAACGATAAAATGGTACAGAAGTACCTCGATTTCAAAGCCCATTTCATTACATGGCTCTTTAAAGATGCTGTGCTTCAGGGCACTATTTGGCACAAAGTTCACACATTTCACTACAATTTTTAATGCTTCTGCCAGTTTTGAAGGCAAGATTGTTGTTTCCAACGCATGCCTGTGGAGAACAAAGTGCATTACAATGATGTGTGGTGCATCGGCTTTCACCAGTGCACCAAAACTAGAATTTCGTCTCAGCATGACTGGAGCTCTGTCCGAACAAACTGCAGAAACCATATTTCACGAAAGATTGTTCTCTCTGAAGAAGTCATTCACAAGTTTCTTCACGTCGATTGCTTTAGTTGTTGTTGCGAGAGGAGGCTTACAAAGTAAAAAAAAAATATCTTATCTCGTTGTTCTTCACATTACGCACTACTACAACGAGCTGGCTCAGATTGGAAACGTCAGTGGTCTGGTCGAGTTGAAGCAAGATCTGCAACAACTTGAGCCAATATGTCATTGCTCATGTCATCTATTCTGCTGCTGATGGTGTCATTTGAAAGAGTAATCTTGTAAAAATAATTTTCAGCAACTTTTCCTAGCATATATTCTCCATCTTTATCGCAGCTGGTTTTGCGAGTGTTTCACGAATGGTATGTGGTTTGACCTGCTTTGCGATCAAGTACGCAACTTTGTACGATTCTGTGACGATCGGTTTGTCAATGGATACAAAGCCGAGAACAGACAAAGTAGCCTTTTCAACGAACCTGGCTCTCTTTACCATCAATTCAGCAAGCGTTGTGTTCTTGTATTTCCCATCTCGATGCAGCTTTAGGGAGTGTTCTCTTAGTTTTGCCGGTGCTGGACTAGAATTGGTCAACTAGGCATTACAAATCATGCACTGAGAACGCTGGCTCCCATTATGTTTCGTTATACACGTGAATCTCTATTGTACACATTCGTCCGACCAGTTTCTATTTTTGCTCAACAAAGTGAGTATGAAAGGATTGAAAGATTAGGAAAATAATTACAAATGACGCACGGTTACTACAGTCATAAGTCGACTGCTAAGCGCACGAAGTTCCCTGCAACACAGATATTAAGGCCAAGTGATATGACGTGATCAGCCGCAGCAAATGATGGCCAGGTGGAGCATGACTCACGAATCATAAGATTTGGGTGAAGGGAACGGACACATGCCCAGAGTGTGCGTGTTAGTGTCCGCCGAACCCCTGAGACTGACTCGCTAAACCCCTGGTCTAGAAGAACTGAAAAAGTTAATCGGAAAGCTACTCATACAAAACAAAAAATAAACTACAAGAAAATAGGTATTTCAAGTGTAACTTGAAAATATTGATAGAAACTGTATATTGATGCATGTATGGAATAAGGACTTCTCCCAAATGATACTAGAATGAGGGAACTTTTATAATTACAGGGAATATGGTCATTATAGTTGATAATGTAAATAATTAACCAATTCCACAGATTTAACAACTATAGATCCACCAATGAATTCACTCTAGTTTTCCTAAGACAAACTTTCCAAGTGATGACAAGAGGTCATTCCATTGTAAATCATAAATATTGTAAAATAGCCACCAGAGGACTGATGAATATAAAGTTTTAGAGTACTTTTTGCATTATGATTATTCAAGAGTTTTTACAAACCAGAAAGATGACAATGTTGTAAGCTGTGTTTAAAATATTTTAATTTAGTTCTTTGCTAGAAGGAACTGCTAATCATGAAGATCTAATTATCACAACATTTATCTTAAGTACAAAAGTACTTGACTTTTTTACCGTCACATTACAATGTTTTCACGGCGGAAAGGGTGAGTATGTTTAGTGTGACGGTCAATTGCATTATTCGTTGGTAAAAATGGTACTCAAGAGTTGGCATTGGGTGATGATGACTAACTAGCTAAATTAGGGACGGCTAGCGCAGATAGTTCTCGAGGATTGTTGTTGTTGTTGTTGTTTTGAATTAAGCACAAAGCTACACATTGGGCTATATGTGCTCTGCCCACCAAGGGTATCGAAATCCGGATTTTAGCGTCTAAGTCCGCAGACATACCGCTGAGCCACTGGAAGGCAGCCCTCGAGGAGCTCTGCGCAAAATTCAATAACAAACAATGTATTAAGTCGAAAAAATTAACTGCATTTTTATTATGTAAACGTTACAAACTATAGATTTTTGTTTTCTAAAAATTCATAGAAAGGATTTAAACATAAAAAAGGCTTCATCTTCACTTTCTCTTATGGATTTTCTGCACACCATTTTGTTATGAATATGAATTACTTACTACTATTGTAATGTGTTCTATTATTGAACAAGTTCTTCTGGACTTTCCAATAAAAAATTTAAGTCCAGTCTGAGTAACAACAACCAATTGGCGAATTTCTTTTACAACGTTTTTCAGGGTGTGTTCTTTTTGACACAAGTTGTAGGCTTGTGTTAATAAATTTATGATTAACTTACTCCTATAAATACACGACTAATTAATCAACTAACCGAAAATACGTAACAATTCGCAAACAATAATCTTTTTACAATGAGTTAAACCCTCGTACTAAATAGCATTAATTTCATTGACTGATTATTCGTATGTGTAAATAATGAACCTTTGTACTTACGATAAATGCTGTCGATAATTATATCATCATGATTATCAGCTCCTCCTGGCAAAGAACTAAATTAAAATATTTAAAATACAGCTTACATTGTCATCTTTTACGAATCGAGTGCCTTGATCACCTGGCCATGTCGGGGCAACCACAGACCTGAAATATTTGTATGTGTATCACGTAACAAAGATAAATTTCTTAGAATATGCAATAGAGAGTTAAAGTAATCGGTGATAAAATATATTAACTTTATAAACTGAGGCTTAACTGTAAATAAATAAAACTTTTTATTTTATTCATTTAACAGGTAAGGCATGTATCGAAATCACTTCTTTGATAATTAATTATCATTAAAAAGAATTGTCTTTACTGTACATTTGTTTTCAGTCCGAGTTAACAAATTCACACTTTGATGTTAACAAATTTACTCTTTAATGTTAAAAATTATCACTTTAACGTTCACAAATTCACACTTTGAATTTAACAAAAGTGAAAAATTTACTCAAACCCTTTTATGAAAAAAATTTCACTTTGAACTTAAAAACCCTGTAAGCAAATTTTTTACTTGTATCTTAATATTTATTTAAGTTTTATTCTAGATTTTTTAAACTGAAAAGACTTTGATGAAGTTCTCAAAACTAAGTTGGCGTAACAAATCTGCTTATATATATAAGGCATCGAGCCTATCTTATCACATAGTTGTTCTGTTGGGATATTTAATATGATTGAGTTGAGAAAATAAACGCACAGCTGTGCAGTTTGTGACCATTAATGTTAAAATATACGCAATGCAATGTCTACGTTTGAAAACTCACACTCAGTTTTATTTTCTGAAACTATTTTATAAAGTTCATCATGACTGAATCTGGTTCATACAGTTTTTATTGTACTGAACTTATTGCTCAGGTATGAGTGAAACTGATGAAGTTCGGCATAGAGATTAGTGTTCAAGTCCTCTGGGTAAACATTAATTAGCTTTTGGAAACACTGAGAGAATCTTTCAGTTTAAGAAGATTAGGTGACGGAATTTTAAAAATCACTTAGGAAAGAAAATCTGTTTGTACACCTCTCTTCTTCTTCTAATCTCGGTTTCTAGTTGTCAACAATTGTGTTGAAGGTGGTGATACGAAATTTATCTCTGGCATTCAGATCTTATTCTTGGACATCTCCGTCATAGAGTAACTTCTTTGTGACAAGTTTGCGAGTTTGAGCTGCATTGTAATCAACATCTGGAAGTATATCCTCTGCAACTGCTTCAAATCTTTCAAAGTCATCCCTTAAAATGCGTGGTTGGTCAACTAATGACCAGTACAGATCTACACGTGTTTTAAAGTTCACATCTTGACTTTGCAGAACTTGACTTGCTTCATAAAACATTTGCAAAATCTCATTCCACATGATCAACACAAAAACAAACTCTAACTCTTGCATCTTATTTGTAATATTATCTGCTTCTCTTCTAGTGTCTCCCTTATGTAACAGGTCTTCAACTAGACATTCTAAAGTTTCCAAAATTTTAAAGAAAGACATCACAATTGCTGTTGTTGCCATAGCATGTACCTTCAATGTTGTATCAGAAAGGGATTTTAACACACTTTCATTTACAAAACAAGCTTTAAGAATTTTCTACCGGGTGTTGGAGCTGAAAAAACGTATAGAGCAAGTGCATTGTAGAGAAAAATTAACTGCCACTTGACAGCAGTAAACAGCACTTTGGCTTACCAGATATAGTGAATGCGTTGCACAAGGCACATGTATGGCTAACTTATTTTCTTCTAAAATCTTTTGCTGCATCTTATTATAACGCCCAGACACGTTAGCAGCATTGTTGTAAGACTGACTCCTACATTTTGAAAAACAACTTTGTAGACTTCACATAAGTACTGCAATACCCGGTTAGCCATTTCCTCACCAGTGTGGATTTTCGGTTCCAGAAAGGTTATAAAGCGCTCTATTGGCGTCCCATCTTTTAAGTATCGAAGTACAACACTTAACTGATCTATATGTGACAGATTTGGCGTCGAGTCAACTGAAAAGCTAAGGTAACCAGAAGAATTTATTTCATCAACAATAAACGCATGGACCTTCTGAGCCATTGGTTCAATGAATTCTTCACAGCTGGTTTGGAACAAGTAAGAAGAATTTCCTTTTCCATAATTTCCATATTTCGAGATGTGCCCTGCAAGAAATGGATAAAACTAACTTATGAGCTCAAGCAGCCTTAAAAAATTCCCATTCTGCAGTGAACCAAATATTTCATCTATTCCTCGAAAAGCCAGACCACGTTCAGCTAACGTATGAATAACGGCTATTACACGTTCCAAGACATGTTCTCATTAATTTCACTCTTTTTTAATTTGTTTTTCCATCTCTTCTCGCAAGCCTGAACTTTGTATGCGAGTTAAGCATGTCAGCATTGTCTCGGTGAGTAGTGCTTTCTTTATCATGATCAATTACAATGGTATTTCGCCAGTCACTGAACCCTTGTCTTTCAACAAACCGCGAGGAAAATTTAGTGATTAAAACAAAGCAGTAAATTGACCCTGTTGATGGTGAATACAATAACCACTCTCTCTTGTAGTGTTCACCATTGGCTTTTACCCCAAATAAAAGTTTTTGTGAACAGTATCTCGTTGGTTTGCTACTATTGAAAGACCGTCAAGATTTGTCAAATGGCCCATTATGATGTTAACAGTTAGTGGATCCATAATCAATCGAATAAGTCACATCATCAGCAGAAAAATCGAGCCACAACCCTGGATCTTTTGCTTTAATTTCTTCTTCTTTTGTAGACTGAAGCATTTTACCATAGTCCGGTAGATTTTGATTTTCAACAATTATTTTGACTTCAGACTGTCTTGAAGAGCAGCTTGCATAAACTTTAACACTAGAGATATCAGAAGAATATACAGGAAAAGTGAGATCAATTGTGAGACATGTGCCAGTTGAGCCCGCCTGTGACACCTCAATGTCATTATAATGTTTTAACCTTAAAGTGGACAAAGTGGTACTTATAGGTGTAGAACTTGGTTTAATTTCAATCTTGTCAGAGTCAGATGCATTAAAAGTGACTTTTGATGGCGAAGATGAGTTTTGATTTGGAAATTCATGTTGTGTTAGTTGAGTGACAAAAAATAGCTTTCCAGTCTTGGCCACTAAATCCAAAGTCTTTTGTGCACCACTAAATTAAACTCGCTTCATCTTGCAGACTAAATGATATAGAAAAAAAAATATGGATCACTAACAGCTATAATGATTAGAAAAACACTGAAATTTATAAAGAAAAACGTTGGTAAGACAATCAAATATACCTAACTTTATGTTTACATTTAGACAAAGAATTTCAGAAAGTTACCCTAGTACCTGGGTCCATCAGCACGTTAAAATGAATTCATAAATACCTTTCTTGATTTACTGCCTTCTGATTGGTTACAAACCATTTGAGACTGGCTTCAGTCCATTTTAGGAGAATTAGTTTCAGTCATCGCAAAAGTTTCATTAAGGTTGTTGCTATTGCAGCTGTATCCAAGAAGCAATGTCAATGGTAATACGCAAATCCATTGTAAGCCACAAAGTATTCCAAAACAATTTGTGGTCAATAACACATGCTATAGTAGCCTGCATACACAGTGAAAATTTGTATTGGTATCCATACATAACATATAATCAACTGCAAACTAAACTACTAAATACTGGGTTACGCCTCAGCTAGAGTACCTTAATCCTAATCAAATATCTGTTTGTTTGTTTGTTTTGGAATTTCGCACAAAGCTACTCGAGGGCTATCTGTGCTAGCCGTCCCTAATTTAGCAGTGTAAGACTAGAGGGAAGGCAGCTAGTCATCACCACCCACCGCCAACTATTGGGCTACTCTTTTACCAACGAATAGTGGGATTGACCGTCACATTATACACCCCCACGGCTGGGAGGGCGAGCATGTTTAGCGCGACTCGGGCGCGAACCCGCGACCCTCGGATTACGAGTGCACGCCTTAACGCGCTCGGCCATGCCAGGCCCTCAAATATCTGAAAAATGAGTTGTAACCTCAAACTGAGCTCAGTTTTGACCTTTAGATGAGTCAGTAAACAACGCATCAACAAAATAGGCATATATCTCAAACTTCATCTGCATACCTGGATGCAAAGGCAAATTCAAAACGACGGCCTTAAATCGGGAATAGTCCACTTCATTATTCCAAGGTACAGTATCGTTTCCACTCTACTAACACCAAACTAGTTACATTATTTAGGCCTAACGTTATTGTCTCTCAATTATCAGAAAACAACACTAACGTTAAGCCTAATATTCAGTACTAACCTTGCTCACATGCACTTGTTCAGACAATCCTAAAATGATGTTGATTAGTCGGTTTCCTACCGTATCTTTGTATGATCACGGTGCCATAGTACTGTACTGCTACTAGTAGTATAGTGTATACATAACAACGTTAAGAATAATGTTGTCGTTAATGTCGGATTCTTACGCAATTTGCCCTAAAAGATTCAATTATCGCCTTTAGACTGCACAAATCACATCAATAATGCAATACAATACTAATGCAAATAAAATTAAAACAAACGAAATAATAATGTACGAAAACAGAAGCCGAAAAGAAACATAAAACTCGCCACGTCTCTGTACACACCTGTCATCATTTCGTTTGATTCGTGTTTCTGTGGTGTTGTACACTTATTTTTCAGTAGACATGACTGATTAGATCATTTAAAGGTAAAACAAAAGTTCCACTGCTATAATTTCTTATTTATAGCCACAACAGAAGAAATGATTGAGAAAAGTTTTCATCTTCATAACATACGATCATCTTTTATCTGAAGTTTTATCAACATTTTGTGCAGCTCTAGTAATCTTTCGCGAATCAACTTCTTAATTCAGAAACATAGTTTTGTAGTTTCTCGAAAGTTTAGTCACTCACCGAAGTAAAGAACACGTTTTTTAAATAATGCAGAGTAAAGTTTAACACGGCAAAGTTAAGGATAAGGACAATTACAAAAAAATCGACTAAAGTTGAGTATGGCAGTGAAAGAGTTAAGGGCATGACAACTATGGGGAAAGACTCTGTATTCTCTTGGTGCCCTAAGCTCGTGCATATTTTGCTTAATGGTTAGTCCAGGGCTGAATTCAATGAGTAACAAAAAACGTAATAAAACTAACTGAAGCTTTTAATATGCAAAACTCATTTTTGTAACATTAATTTTATTGTTGTGATAATTCTGCACAAAGTTATCTTATGATATTTGTGGATATGTAAGTAGAGAAGCTGAATAACTTACCAGAAAAATATATAATGAATTATGATATTTGTTACAATTTTATTTGATGTCTATGTACATAAAAAGACAATTGTTTTTCTTTATGTCACGTTCTTTGTCTCTTGAACATCTAATCGTAGACAAAATATATCATTACACTACTTATTAAAAGGGAATATTCCAGTAAAATTATTCATTTTTTCCAATTCTTAAAATTTCTCATCGGTATCAATATATTTTTATCTTTCTTTTTATGTATTGAACAGCATATCTGAGAAAAATCAGACAAAAATATTTCACTTCTGAGAGAATTTCACGAGAAAAACTGATCCGTTGTCGATCGATTAGCTAAGCGTGTCAAGACGTGCGACTCGTCATCTGAGGGTCACGGGTTCAAATCCCCGTCGCACCAAACATGCCCGCTCTTTCAGCCGTGGTTTGTTATAATGTGACGGTCAATCCAACTATTCGTTGGAAAAATAGTACCCCAAGAGGTGGCAGTGGGTTTTGATGACAAGTTGCCTTCCCTCTAGTCTTACACTGCTAAATTAAGGACATCAAGATGCGTTCATCACATCAAGACCGAAATATTTTTGCTAACATTGCACTAAAGTTATTCCCTTTTTCTTAAAAAGAAACATAATATAGTTTTATTACTGAAAAAACACATGGAATGCCAGAAAACGATTTTAAACGTTCCTCTAGACGACAGTATGGTGTATTTTGTCTGATCGAAGAAATTTGATTTATTGTATATGTGATATTTACTTATCACTATTTTTACAAAAAAAATATTGCTTAATTGTTTTAACGGGTATCAGCTAGTTACTCTGTAATAAAAATAATTACAGAGTGAAACATATTAAAAATACGAAATTCATTGAAACATTGTAGTTTATTTTATGAGATAAGAAATCAAGAAAACAAGCTTCCTCATTTATAGTTCTAATCCAAAACTAAGCCTCGTTCTGTTACACACAAGAAGACATGACAGTGAACACAGGAAATAAGTGTCATAAAACCAGCGATTAATTAATTGAATAAACGTGGGGACAGTTATGAAACGGAATGTCAGAATAAAAACAAAATAATTAAATGAGACCGCTTCATTTATTTTGCTTTTATTAAGATCTATGAAGTGACACAGACCTGCGTTAAAACCACGTTCGAAAGAAAATTGAACATTGAATAAAACATGAGTCTGTTTGTTCTACCATTTGCTAGTTATAGATTAAAATATTCTAAAATACATTTAGCTATTGTGTAATAGGTACAAAAGGTTGATTTTGTTAAGACTAGTAAATTATTCGCCAGTGCCATTCTCGTTTCATACATTTTTATAAATTCGAATGCTTGGCCTAAATGGCGGTGTTGAGAAACATCTAGGCCCGGCAAGGCCAGATGGGTTAAGGCGTGTTATAATGTGACAGTCAATCCCACTATTCGTTGGTAAAAGAGTAGTCCAAGAGTCAGCGAGGTGGTTGTGATGACTAGCTGCCTTCCCTCTAGTCTTACACTGCTTAATTAGGGACGGCTATCACAGATAGCCCTCGAGGAGCTTTGCAGAAAATTCAAAAAGAGACAAACAAACATAAACATCTTCGACTACAACGTACAACATAAGCCGTGCGCGTTATTTCTTCACCTAAGCGCCGCTATATAACAGGAAGAAAAATAAAACAGCGCTAGTGTTGAAGTTATATATTTACAAATGTAGTGGCACTGTTGCTGACGCTGGTTTTGAAACCGCCTCTTTGTGGCTCAGCGGTATGTATGCGGACTTACAAGCTAAAATACGTGTTTGGATACCCGTGGGGGTAGAGCACAGACAGCCCATTGTGTAGCTTTGTGCTTTATTAACATAAAACATGAGTCTGTTTGTTCTACCATTTGCTAGTTATAGATTTAAATATTACTAAAATACATTTAGCTATTGTAGGTAAAAAAGGTTGATTTTGTTAAGACTAGTAAATTATTCGCCAGTGCCATTCTCGTTTCATACATTTTTTATAAATTCGAATGCTTTAAATATTTTAATTTAGTTCTTTGCCAGGAGGAGCTGATAATCATGATGATATAATTAGCGACATCATTTATCTTAAGTACAAAGGTGCATTATTTACACATACGAATAATCAGTCAATGAAATTAATGGTATTTAGTACGAGAGTTCAACTCATTGTAAAAAAGGTTATTGTTTGACAATTGTTACGTATTTTCGGTTTCTTGATTAATTAGCCGTGTATTCATACGAGTAAGTTAATCATAAAGTTTGTGAACAGCTTTTAAAACGACTTTTTTCATGATAGTTTTTGTTTTATTAATTAATAATGCAGGAACAAAATAAGGTGTACTGATAAATGGTGATACTTTATTGCTAGAATGACATAATAAAGATTCTTCAGAACAGTCTATCTATACATCTGTTAAGGATGAGGAGAGAACAGATAATCATCATAAAGTTTTCCACACATTCAATGATAGTGCTTCAAAACACAATACTACGAAATAAATGAATAACGAAATGTGAGCTTAAAGCGTAATTTCTTTGCAAAATGTGAGAGTTAATTTTTTTGGAAGAGGAATAAATGTTAAATTGAAGACCAAATATTTACATTAGTTATACTATTAGGCTTAATATTTCCACCTACGTTGGTACGAAAGTATTCGAGAATGGTCATCTCTGCAAAGAAATTACGGTTTCCTATTCTGCTCAAAGCTGAGGAAACAATTTGGTGTAATGACTCGGTGTGTTCAGAAATTTTGGGGGGTTGAAGAGGGTTTTGCTTCCCTTGCCCGTACGCCTATATGTCTAGTCACTGCTGTATGTATTGTAGATACGCCAGAATTAATTTCGATAGATATATTTTTTCTATTATAGTGTGATAATTTTATATCTCAGAATTTTTAATCATAATTTATTTTTACAGTAATATGAATTTTAGAAAATTCTGTTACTTAATGTTTATTGCGGCCGGTAGTACTCGTATAAGCAGAAATTAATGCAGATATTAGTGAAAGTCTTCACATGTAGATTTTATGAAGTTGCGAAATGTTGCTTGAATGTAGGTAAATAGCATCCAATAATGCTATCTGTATTTAATCGCAGACAAAGATACAAATAACACTAGACAAGTCAGTCATAACCATTAATAACTGAGGGAAATGTGCGTCTGTAGCATTCATTGCTATATGTTGAAGTTCGAATTGATAGACAATCTAAATGGCTGAGTGTGACAACTGTCCGTTTAGGTTACAACTCAAATGAATGAATAGAACACAGTGCTATGACATTAACCTTTATTCAAACTGTAACGAACAGTCGAAAGCGGTGGGTATTACATTCCACAATCAATCAAAACCTTATAATTCATTAAGTGGGCGTCATTACAGTGGGCGTGGGGGTTAGATCTAATCGATATGGATGATTACATCTAGTTAGCGAGGAAGGCATTTCACCTGCACAGTCGACGGACAGCTATATAGCTTTTGATTTGAAATGATGACAACATTAAGCCTACATGACAGTCGAAATAGCCATCTATGACAGTTTAATGTCATCTGCTGACCAGTCAGGCTGTATTTAGACGCCGCCCAAAAGTACACTGTTTACTGATACAAGGTCCATGTACCTTCACTAATGGTGCTACCAGTGAATGTTAACATTGAAATTCATTAGATACATAGCTTTGCTTAACGGATGAGAGATAAAATTTGGGTTTACTTGTACCGTTTAATACACGTCTACTCTGATCAATGACGTCATAGCTCATCAGGGAAACAATTAAAATGTAGTCGTAATACTATCACACCATTCGCCGAATTACACGAGAAGTTAAATTTTTGCATATGGTCCCCTCCAGTCTAAAATCCGTGAACTGTCAGTATTACCATGACAAATAATCAGTACGTGATACAAGTGGTTCAAAATATTTTGTGTTTGCTGAACAATAAAAAACAACAACTTCACACATTGATGTAATTGTGATTTATATATGAAAGAGTACTTATAACTGAGTAAGCCTTCAGTATATATGTACATGTCTTTCTATTCTGTAACATTTAATCGATCGTAACGCGCGTGTGAAGCATCAGTTAAGTGTAGCACATTGTTGACTGTGTACTTCCAAGTTTACATGAAAACAAAGTGCTGCACAAACGATTCTCACATGAAATTGTTGTAGATGAGTATTGTCCTCCACATATTCTTGAAACTAATCCAGTTACTCAGTCGGAAAAGTTAGGTTTATTACTTTGGCGTTTCTCTACTTACCATGTTTGTAAGATCTTTGAAACTTCTTATAGGATACGTTACCCATACAGCTGTTTCCTGAAGAAAAAAATTGGTGCTGAAGAAAAATTGTATTTCTATTTCAATATTAAATAATGATAATCTAAAATTATTGCGCAATTATAATTTGATACAAGTTGAAAAAGGGCCATTATGAGCAGTATTGACGTGTTCATGATCGGAAAATGCATTGGTCATAAAACGTAAGGTGTGAATATGGTAGAGTAAGACGCTCACACTTACAGCAAATATCAAACTTGTGTTATTGTGTGAAGTTTTAGACAATGCTAGATTAATTAAATAGCAATGAAAAGTAACACGTCTCACTTGTTTTTAATTATTTAGGTATATACCCATAAAAATGGTCTATTTAAAACTTTCAACTATATTTGCACATGAAATTGATACAATATGTAATTTTATAACTTGTAAACATTAGTTTAGTATATTATAACAATAATTTTGTTTTAATCTTCAGATATCTTGTACTACACCGGTAATATGTTTATATTTTACATAACTAAGTAATCTTTGTTATGTCCATATTCAAAGGTGAGTCCCAGCTACGGGGAATAATATTTGCTTTTACAAATATCAGACATACAACTGAGCCACTGGGGGAGAGGAGGGTTGTAGCAAACATTTTTCCCTCTGCTTTAGTTCTTTAATTATTCGATCTTACAGAGACCATTTAGAGGGAAGGAGCTCAGATACAAAATATCTACAACATAGTGTAACATTCTCGGACAACACGAGGTTTACTGGTTCATCCTGGCTGTTCATTTTTCTAAATTAAAAAAACAAACTTTAAAGTCAATCCTTATCATTCACATATTTATCAAGCTTTGTCTTAAATTCACTTAAATTTACTACCTCCACAACATTCGAAAGTTATACATTCCAAAGGCGAACAATCCTGTTAGAAAAATAAAACCTCAGCTGAAGATGACTCTTTCCCAGCCAAACGTTTTATTTGGATCACCTAATCCTACTTTTCTAACTGTTAAGTATGAAAAAAACAAATTAATTCACTTTACAGTCTAAACACTACACTCAGGCCCTAAATATCTTTTATTGTTTTCAAGAGAAAAATAATTTGAGAGATTTCAACCTTTTTTCAAATGACAAACCTTAATCTCAGTAATTCTTCTCTGAATCATTTCTTGCAATTCAGTCGATTTCCTAAGGAAAAAAACTCAAGAATGGATATTGTATTCCAAATGTGGTCGAGTCAGTGATCTGTACAATAAAATTATAACATCTTCAGATTTATATTTCATATTTCTGTAGATAAAACCTAAAATACTATTTGTCCTACCACAAGCAACAACACTATGCTCGGATGGCTTTTAAAACTGATCCTCCATAACAGTTTTGGTTATTCCCATCCAAATAATATTTATAATTCAAATTACGATAATCCGCATGCGTTATCTTGTATTTATTACAATTAAAATCAATTTGCTATTTATTCGCCCAGCTCACTAAACGATCCAATTTTATTTGTAAATCAGCAACATCCTGTTCACAGCTAACAAAACTCAAGACATTAATATTATCTGTAAATTTAAGTAATTTATTGACCATTCTTTCATTTATGTCACTGGTGTAAACCAAAAAAGAACAGAAAACCAAAGATTGAGTTATGATGGGCTCAACTTGTGACATTACTTCAGTTTGACTGAATTTTATTTGTAACAACCCTGTGGTTTCTTCCATCTTACCACTCTTCTATTCATTTTGTTAACTTTTTTATCAGAGCTTATCAAATGCTTCTTGAAAAATTCAAATACATTAAATTTACAGTATATGTATATTACCTTCAACTACAAATGCAGTAATTTTTTCAATGAATGTCAAAACATTTGTAAAGGAAGATTTTCACTTAGTGAAACCATATAGACTATTCAATAGAATTCTAAACTTCGTTAAGTGGCTTTGTAAGCCATCACTTGTTAAACTTTCCACAACTGATGTAAGACTAATTGGCTTATAATTACTGTACCAATTTTTACCACTATCCTTGAAGAGAAGTTACATTATCTAACGTACTATTCCATTGTAACCGGCCACTATTCAAAGACTTGCAAAAATAGTAGCCTTACATATTCAATAGTTAACCTCATTCAAAACATAAAAAACCTACAGAAATATTATCTGGCCGAGGAGACTTATCATTCTCTAAACTTCCAAATTTTTTTTAATTATTTCAAAATTAGTTTGGTGTTCTAATTTTACCTTGTTTCCATTTATCAACTGTTCAAGGTTTGGAAAACTGCTGAAAGATTCGTTAGTAGAAGCCGAAGAAAAAGCAAAATTTAAGAAGACAGCCATAATATAAACATCACATACTAGCCTTCTTTTATCATTCCTCAAGAGCCCTACCTCATTATAATATTTAATTTATTTTTTAAATATATAAAGAAGACTTTACTGTTAATGTTTACATTGCCAGCCAATCTTTTTTCGTGCATTCTCTTTGATGTCCAAATTTTCTGTTTTACCGACTCTCTTCATCTTCTGTCATACAAATGAATTTATATTTTTAATGGTTTTTAAGAATTTTATTTCTTAAACTTCTTGAGTATTTAAAAAAATTATCTTGAACATCTGATCAATGTTTCCAAATAACTTAGCTGTCTAATTTACAACAGGTAATTTTTGTCGTATCTCTTCAAAATTTAAAATTTTTCTTTACAAAAATATTATTCTTTATCTCTACATGCAACAAAACATTGAACCTAATAGAGCAATATTCATTGCACCCACATGGTCTCCATATTTTACCCTTTGAAACATTTTTATATTTAAAGTTAACAATACATCTAAAATAGCATTGTTTTTGGTAAATTCCTTTACTAACTGGTAAAGAAAGCCATCTTGAAAAGTTTTCAAGAACCTTTCTTCTTCATGGCTTGACTCCAGCATTTCCCAATCGATATGCCTGAAATTAAAATCATCAATAATTATGACTTTATTAACAGCTGAAATCTTAGTCTCATTGTAAAGTTTCTCATTAATTTCATCAGTAAAATTCGGCGGTATGTAATAAATTCATAGTGAAATCTTTTTCCTTTTAAATCGATTAATAGAAATGAAAATCATTTCGTGGTGAGTAATAAATTCACACTATTTTTTTTTTCCTTTTAAATCGATTAAAAGAAATGAAAATATTTGGTGGTGAGTAATAAATTCACACTATTTTTTTTTCCTTTTATATCGATAAAATGAATTCAAAATGGAGTCAGTCTGTTTGATGTTGTATGTAATATTCTCAGTATCAGTAGGATATAACACATTTTATATATAAAGCCGTTTTTCCCAATTTTTCAACACTCTACTGTTATTATATAGTCTGTAACCATGTATTTCAAAGAAACCTCTGACATTAAAATCATCTATATTTAACCAAGTTTCAGTTATTCCATTATGGTTAAACCCTATATTCATACCAGTGCTTTAAATTCATCATTTATTTTTTAAGCATTACAACTGCAACAATTTAGCCTATCCTTATAACAACTTATATACTCATTTCCTGTGTCAAACTTTTCTCTGCCTTTTATTCTTTTTACATTTAAATTTTCCTGGCTCTCCCCAGTGCTTAACCCTAGGATAAAACTTTCTTTTACAATAAAATTACTTGCATAAGCAAAGAAGCCAAATGTAAATCATGCACTCCAAAAAGTTCACTTCTTCCACTGAACTGCTCATCCTTTCATACTAACCTAAACCTACCCTTGAGTGGTATAATCTTATTCTTTTCTCCATATTTTGCCATATGGACTGTTCTATCCATATACCTTCTCAAGGGATCACCTATAACCTTCTTATCATCCATGTCCTTCTCTAACCCTTCTGTTTTCTTTCCCATTAATAGTTCCTCACCTGCAGAAGCCAAGGGCTGAAATTTGTTACTCAACAGAAGAGTCCCATTAGATAACGAAAGAAACTATTTTTCACTCCAACTGTATTTTTTCTAGCATCGTAAAATTCATTGTAAGCAGATGTATTCTTTATATGCTAAAGCTTAAGCTTTTAAAATCCTGCTGCCACTTTCAACAGTCTTTTCTTTATCTGTTGCTTCTACTTTCATTATAATAGCCTCATATTAATTCTTCAACTTACAAATTCTACATCAAAATGGTGCATCTTCATTTCTGGCATGTACTTTAAAGGAAGCTGTGATGAATGGAAGAAAAGAGAATATGACCATTCGGTTATTACTCGGTAAAACAACGAAAATGGGGTATTGTAAAGAGAAACAGTGCTAAATTTATTATCTCTTTGTTGTAGTATATGTGATGTATTATAAATAAAATAGGTGTAATGATTTGTGTAAATTCTTTTAAACTTCGTGTTGTTTGCATTTTGAAGCATTTATACCAAATTTTGTCTCAGGCGCTCAGATAAATTCGAATAAGCTTTATATATTTATATGAAAAATTTTCAATCTACTTGAATTGAGAATGTCGAAAGTGGAGGTGCAGATACATAAATAACATTACTGCCCAAACTTTAAAGGATACGACGCGCCATCTCTTGTTTACTAACAACAATATTTAAGATGTATGCTTTTCAGTGACACCTAATACATACAGAATGAAAAATCAGATGTTAATCTTCAGATTTCCCACTGGGCGTAAATCCAATGCATTCTTCATATGACAGACTAGCTAGTGTTTCATTGATATTTATGGTTACAGACATAAGCATGAAAGTTATATTTACGGTATTGGAGGGTACGATGGCCGTAAAGTGCAATAAAACCAGAAAAAAACAGATGTTTTTCTTAAGATTTCCCACTGGGCAAAAATCCAATGCATTCTTCATGTGACAAACAAGATGCGTTCGTTTTGTAAACAACTTTTCGAAACTAATTTCTAAGTCAATGTTAGGTTTATATGACCTGAGCTCCAGAAATGCATTCAAATCAAATATTAAAATTTTCCCAACGTCTACTTAAGATGAAAAAATAGGTTATGTGTTGTGGGATGAGGTTGCTTTACTATTCTCAGCTTGACTGGCGGTCTTTGTAAGCTCAACACATAAAATACGACCGTTTGCACATGTTGAAAATCACGTGACTCGCAAGCTTGAGTTTCATTTATATTTATGGTTACAGACACAAGCATAAAAGTTATATTTACGGTATTGGAGGGTACGATAGCTGTAAAGTGCAATAGAACCGGCCCGGCACAGCCAAGCGTGTTGAAGTGTGCGACTCATACTCTGAGGATCGCGCCAAATATGCTCGCCCTCTCAGCCGTGAGGTGTTATATCATGACGGTCAATCCCACTATTCGTTGGTAAAAGAGTAGTCCAAGAGTTGGAGGTGGGTGGTGATGACTAGCTGCTTTCCCTCTAGTCTTACACTGCTAAATTCGGGACGGCTAACACAGATAGCCCTCGAGTAGCTTTGTACGAAATTCCAAAACAAACAAACAAACAAAAAATCACGCGATATAGACAAATATTTCGTTTTCATAGCTTAAATTTAATCCTTTAATTTCAGATGACCCGCTGGGATATTACTATTAAGTGCCAGACGATCCTTTATACGTGGCAAGATATTTTAAATTAAAAAATTCCGTGATGAGTATTATTTTTTCAAATTTATTTTCATAATTCTAATAACTAAGTCAAAGCTTTTCTCTGATTTTCAACATTGGACTTCATAATGAAACGAGACTAAAACCAAAAATATTTCACATTAATAGGATAAAACTTGTTGTAGTTTTTCTTCCAGTTTTTAAAATATGATGTTTTAAATGCAAACTACAAAAATGCCTCAGCAAATTTGAGACAATAAGCCAAAAACAGTGTGTACACCTAGTTTTAAACGTTCATAACAAGCGTTTGTAAATTTTCATGAAAATTGGTGAAGGTAATCCTAAGTCTTCGTTTCTCAAATTTCAATCTTCTTCATGGGAGTCACAATAAAAATGAGAAAATTACTGAAGTGGAACAATGCACACCAATGTAATGTTTGTTCGTGTATCTGGACTTGAGAGTCATCCAAATTCTTTTGATATTCACGCAGAGGCTACAATTTGAAAAATTCCAAATTGTGAACTTATATTATTATTAGATAACTTTTTTGCATGTTAATACCAATTTTCAATAAATCTAGTTTACACAGTTTAAGAGCCCGTCAAACACACTGATCCCAATTTTTGGGGGGATTTTTCACATTCACTTTTTTTGCTGAGAGGGGGTGTAAAGAGCAAAATGCAAAAGTATTTTTTGAAGAATTTGGAATAATTGAAAAATTAATTAAATAAAGATACGTACAGCGAAGAACGTATAAGTATTTGTTACTTCTTATTATCTCTTGTAAACGATTTAAATTAATTTTATTCCACCAATTGGGTTTCATTGGGTTTCATTAATTTCACTTTCAGTGTCTACAATTAGCGGTGGTAACGTGCTCAGTTTTATTAGATGTGGCTTCTGTACTCAAATTAGCCACAAACATTTTGATTAGACTTAACGTATTGTATTCAGGTTTGACTAGAGCAGTTTAATGTTACTTTTTAAACTTAACCTACATTTGATATTTGTTAATCAGAAACAACGATCTTGTTGATAATTTAATATGGATTTAAATTGTACTTAATAAGTATGCATAATGGGAAATTCGAACAAGATATGGTACTGCAGGATGTTACTGAAACTTTACTGGCTGATTTTAAGCTGGGGAATAAAAGGCCAGAACACAATGAACGCAATATTTATTAGAACTTAAAACAAAGATATAGTACGTGTACTTGCTTACGATGGACTATCACTTGTTTGCAGAGTCAGGATGGGGTTAGGCTTGGACGGGACTCGGAATCAGAATAGTTAAACGAATAGCTTCTACTTGTTAAGAAATGTCGTATTTATCAAGCGCGATTGACCTACGTCGTTACTAGATGTTTTCATTCTGCACAGTTGAATATTGAGGGATATGCTCTCAACATCTTGAGAAAAATCTCGTATAAGAAACAAAAATAAACTGAAATGAGATCGACTTCAAAGATTTTCTTGGCCACTTGTTATTTAAACATCTGTACATATTCAGAACAAACAATAATTTCAGATTAAATGTTAATACTGCAGGAAGAAAAAAACTTGTGATATATTTCTATATTAAAATCAGTATTTTTTTTTCTCGGCGAGACAATAAAACATTCGTCATTTTCTGTCTAATAAGTACAGTTACTTATTCAAATAACGGTCGAAATTCAATCGATTTTATGACAATGTGTGAAAATATAATTTTATTTCTTCATAGGTTTATCAAATGTATGCTTAAGAATATGCAGTAGTTAGTAAGATGTTCAAAAACTAATTATCAGTTTTTATTTTCATTGAAAGGCATCTATGCTCCCCAAACCAAAACCATATATCGTGATGTCGAATCTTTCAAAGGTCGTCAAGAAGTTTTGGTTATTACTGGAGAATTGAGTCTAAATATCCTAGCAGTTAAGGTGAATGTACAAGGAAGTGGTAAATACTTGAAACATTTCACGTATTCCTCGAAATATATTGAAAATGTGGTGCACGTCAGTTTTGAAACGGTAAGAGACATTGAATTTTTGCATGTGAATCTTTCTAAAGATGAGAACAGTTGGCTTTCAATACATCTTATGGAACCACACACTGGCGAAACGAAACAGGAAATATTAAAATCACAGAATTCTGAGTTACATATGATAAAACAATAACAATGAAAAACCGATTCTAAATATTTTCAACAAGGACAAAAATGTTTTAATTTATTGTTTATGGCAAAGTTACTAAGTCTTAACTGTCCCTGTCCCTAATTTTAATCTCTCGAGAAGACGACCGGCTCTCAGTAACCAATGGCAACTCTTGTGATACTTTTCAAAATAAACTAAGGGATTGGCCACAAGTTTGTAATGCCTCCATTTCAGAAAAGGCAAGCTTGTTCAGCTATATCTTTCGAATCTGTGACCTAGAGACTACGAATTAAACAGCTTAATCATCAGGTCCTGCCAGGTCTCGAAAAGTTAAATATAGTTTTAAATACATATTAACACATTGATTAAAAACATATTTCTAGTCAATTCTAACAATACGAGTGTAGAAGGTCTTTATGTCAAAAATTGTTCTGAATCTTGTTTTTATGAAAAGCAGATTCTGACGAAAGTTCAAAATTTTAAGTTTTTCCTTGTTTGGTAACAAAGGTCTCTACTACACAAACACGCCATTCGTGTTTTGACAAATAAAACGCATAGAAATGAATTAGTTGAAGGCAAAAATATGTAAAAGATGCACTGTTTAACGCTTGTATTTTGATATGTATCATGGTTATAAAAAACTACAAAAAAAAGAATGAATACACCTTTACACAACGCCCTCTATGTGTCTCAGCGATAAGTCTAAAGTCTTGTATGGTCAAAACCTATGGCCAGGTGGGTGAGGCACTCGACTTGACACTGCAATCAGACTTCTATATTTAATTTTTTAGATTCTATAGAAATAGACAAAAATATCTTTTTCAATCATCTTTTCAATTTACTTTATTTCTATACGTTTTCTTATTGTTTTTCGGGGGAACAGCAGAAAGAGCTTTTTTTTACTCTCAACGCTAACGTCCGTGGTTCGATTTTTCGCGGCGGACACACCCGATAACCCAAGATAGCTTCGCTGTAAAACAAACAACATTCTTATCTTTATATGAATATCCCCATTATAGCCTTTTCTATATTTCCTAATTGTTGGCTTAAAAATATAATCCTTGCATTTCGGTTTAATTTGTTTCTTTACTTTTATGGCGATCCCTATTCCCCCATTTTTAAATGAACAATTTTCCCCTGTCTTTTTTTTTTTCCAAATGACAAATCTTGATATTTTTAGAACAATGAACAAACTTTTCATGGAAAACGCCAGGCCTACTTTGCTGATTGTTGTTATTTATTGCCAAACATAATGCTACACAAAGAGCTATCCGTTCTTTATCTGACACGGGTATCGAAATCCATTTTCCCGCGTTTTGGTTCACAGGTATTCCATGGTGCCAGCAGAAGGCCATTTTGTAGAAGAAGCTTATTGTCTGTGCTCACATAAGGCGTGTTTTCATGTTTATTTCAGGAGCCAATCTGGCTGATCTTTTACCGAGTAGAGATTTATATTTCTATCAGTATCACTTTTTGATCTTGAAATTAGATGAAACAAGACAAGGGTTTTGTTTGCTTGTGTTTAAGTATAAAGCTACACAATGAACCATAAGGTATGTTTTCCACGAGTATCGAAATCTAATCTTCAGCTTTACGAGTTACCAGGTTACCGCTGAGCCACTATGATGCAAAACATGACCAACAAACAAACAAGAAAACCCGTCTATGATTCCAGTCAAACTCTCAAAACAAAGTCACAACATTTATGAATTGTTCTACACCTGACATACAAATACAACAAAGTATGCTTTCTCTTATTAAAGTTGTAATTTATAAACTATGAACATTGGAGATTATATAAAAGTTACGTGAGGTGACAGCTTTTGTTTAGTTCTGGGCAGGTCCAAATTAAGAATTATTGCACCTGTGGGTACGAAGTATCCTGCCTTCTTGAAATCTTTTCATAAGTATCCATATTTCCAACTGTTACATGAAAGATTTAATCTGTTCCCAAAACAGAGCTGTCTTCGGGTTCAAAATCCTGAAATTTAGCATCATGAGCTTACCGTTGGGTCACTTATGGAGAAATATTAAGTATTTATTTTTTTATGATGCACTATGGTTGGATAACGGTAACTTTACGCGCTTACAACGCTAAAATACGGGCTTTGATCCTGCGCGATAGAAATAGAAGATAGAATAGTGTGGTTTTGTTATAAAACAAATTGTTTAAGGAAAGTACAGCACCACCTTCTGTCTGCATGTGTCAAAGAAGATTCTTTCAGAAGAGAACTCTAAATTGTTAAAATAATATGCATTTAGATTTATTTTTCTTAATTATCATATTCAAAATTTTGAAGCTTATTTGGTGATTCCTGTATTAATTTAACCCTAGTTCTGAGACCGATATTATTTTAAGTCACTGAACGAATTTCGGAAACTGCAAAACTAGAAAAAAACTAGACCAGTTATTCTTACCTCAGAACACATTTCGTTCGTGCAATTACTTACGGAGGGAAACTGGTGGGTTATATTTGTTTCATTCTGAACGATTATAAAAACATAGATGAGGTTTCTGGACATTTACGTTTATTGCTTAGAAAAGCGGGGATGGCGCAGAGTTGGAAGGTAAAGCATTTGATGAGAGAAATTTTAAACAAGAACAAATGAATTAGTTACGAAGTTTAAATATTCATTTTTTATTCAGGTTTAATTTTGAAAAACAAACTAAATAATGAAATGCACGATAAATGTAAAACAAGTGAAATATGTTATTTGTACTTGATGGCCCGGCATCGCCAGATTAGGGTACTCGACTCGTAATCTGAGGGTCGCGAGCTCGAATCTGGGTCCAAGTATGCATGTTCTTTCAGCCATGTTCCGTTATAACGTTACAGTCAATTCCACTAATAATTAGTGAAAAAGTATCCAAAACGTTTGTGGTGATAACCAGATGTCTTCCCTCTAGCATTACAATACTGAATTAGAGACTGATAGAGCAGATAGCACTCATGTAGCTTTGAGCGAAATTAAAAACAAGAAACGAACACTCACTATATGAATACTAACCTGAATGCCAATTCCTCATCTTGCCAGTCGTCCTTCGTATGATCTGCTCATTTGTTCCAATGTGAATTAACAAAATTGAATGTTACAAAAATATAATTATCAGATGAAAATTCCGTAACTGGAATGCAAAAATTTTAAAAATGCAACACGATCTTAAAACTAAAATAATATTTGAAAATTATTATAAATTAATCTTATTTTCATAAAAATATGAAGGACAAGTCTGTGAATTTCAAAATACAAATACAAAGAGGAATACGTATGGGTGGGAAGTAGTGGGCTAGACAACAAAAGTTTTGGTTGTAAGATAAATAGAATGGCAAGAATAGATATTTCGATGTCAAATAGAAAGACGTTCAAGAATGGAAACTGATATCGGCGTTCGGTTAGACAAAGCAAAATGGAAATCTGAGGAATAAATACTTAAATAAATGTGTGAATAAAGATCTGGATCTGAAACAATTAGCAAGGCAATGAATAATAGAATTATGGAGGTCAAACAGTTAAACGATAGGTGAAAAATAAAGACCTCGATACCAGATCTTTGTAAAATTATGAAAAATAGATATGATTTTCAAATAGCAAAACGAAGAGGAATAGAGATGTTGTGGAAAATGGTGGGTAAAAGAACGGAGACCTGGATGTCATATTGTCAGCAAGATGATGCAAAAGGAGATCTGAAGAATAAATACTTATAATGGTTTCAATAGAAATTTGGAACCTAAATACTTTACAAAGTGAAGGATAGATATACGGATGTCAGACAATTAATACACAAGTGAAAAATAAAGATGTGGATGACATTGTCATAAATTATGAACGGATATATGAATTTCAAACAGAGAGACGAAGAATAAAAATTTGGGTGTTAAAAACACACACACATTCAAAAGAACGCAGATTTGGTTGTAAAATAGTTTGCAAGATCATGAATAGAAATTGATATCAGGCGATGGGTAAGATAATGCAAGATGTAGATCTGGGAAATAAAGTTAAGAAAAACGCTGTAACAATTGTATTATAGTACGCTAAGGAAAGTTCCCCGGTTTTAAAGCGAAGTTAGTTTGTTTGAAAAGAATTAGAAATACAGATCGATACAAGTCTGGTTATGTATGTACATTACGGGTATCGACACTGAATAACAGTAGCTGAATCTTTCCTTTATTACAATAGAAGCTTTCACGTAGTGCTGTTGAAAGAAGTTTCATTAACTGACGAAAACTTCCGAAATACCAGTTCTTAAACAACGATAAAGAACTGAACAATTTTAATTTATACACATGATACAAAATTTACATATTAGCGAATGAGATCACAATATTTCACTAAAAACAGTTCATAATTCTAGTTATTACCCTTCCTAACAGAGATCGTGGTGGCGCCTTCGCCAGCCTCCCGATGCCGACGTTCTACACCTTCCCTAACAGAGACCGTGGTGGCGCCTTCGCCAGCCTCCCGACGCCGACGTTCTACACCTTCCGTAACAGAGACCGTGGTGGCGCCTTTGCTAGCCTCCCGACGCCGACGTTCTACACCTTCCGTAACAGAGACCGTGGTGGCGCCTTCGCCAGCCTCCCGACGACGACGTTCTACACCTTCCGTAACAGAGACCGTTGTGGCGCCTTTGCCAGCCTCCCGACGATGACGCTCTACACCTTCTGTTGGAGAGACCGTGGTAGCGCCTTTGCCAGCCTCCCGACGCCGACATTCTACATCCCTCGTCATTTGATTATCGTTCGTAACGAACACCGTCGATACAGACGGGTCTGTTGGGAAAAAATGCAACGATATGACGTTAAAATATAATAACAAAATTACTAAAACAATCTTACTCTCCATCCCTTCGAAATTTTAAAATATGGATAAAATAACTAAAATTATAAACCTCTCCGTTTTTCATCTGCTGTTATTTATACAATTCGTCTTTGATGAATTCTGAAAGCTCTGAAATTGCCCATACTCATAAATATGCTGTAGAGAGAGCAGTCCATGTGCATTGTATGATAAAGGTAATTAAAGTTGATTGCCGGCCTCTTTCCCTGTACATAGGTTCCTTTCTATGTGAATACTAGGAAGATTTTCTGAACGGTATTATAATTATCGTTCATTGTGATACGAACGGATGGCACGGACATTAATTTTAAAGTAATACAAAACTCATCTAGATTTTCTGATTCACATGTCAAGGAAAGGTACATATAGTGTCTTACCTACAGTAATCTCTCTTTCATAAGAAAGACACACTTTCTATTAACTTATAAAGTGAAATCTTATTCATGAGCTTTGACAATTATATTTTTTATAAAACTGTGTTAAAGTCTGGAATCTATAAAAAACATTTTACAACCAGCTAACTCTCGTATACAATCCTACAAAAATAGTAAACAAACGTATACAAGGAAAAACCGAATCATACTTCAGTCGACAAGTAGAGCTGACTACTCATCGCCCCCCAGTGGCTCAGCGGTATGTCTGCGGACTTACACGCTAAAACCCGGTTTTTGATACCCGTGGTGGGAAGAGCACAGATAGTCCATTGTGCAGCTTTGTGTTTAATTCAAAACAACAACAACAACAACGACTACTGATCTCAAAAATAAAAACAAAAACGATTGAAACCGACAAAACATAAAGACACAGATTTTGTATTCATAAAATATTGTAAATTATTCATAAAAGAAATATTTTATGGTTGCCTGATTGAAATTTATTATGATTCTGATGAAATTCCGAGATAGCTTTAGACAAAGTAGGCGAGTTCCTAATGTCAGTCATCCCTGAAATAATGTCTGATTTTAGATTCAGTAAAGGAGAAAGGATTTCAAACGCTTTTAATGTTAGTTAATTTATAATGTGTGTTTCATAATTAATAATTAATTCCTGCAAACGATTCACAAGCTTCTGAATGCAACTGCTATAAAATTGTTGGGTTTGGAGGAAAAGAGTGTAGAGAGGATAGTTCATTTGTTCTGAGCTCTTTTCCATCAAGATAGTTCTGCAAACTTCAAAAGAGATGATAATCAGATGGGGCAAATTTTGGAGAATAAGGGGAATGATGGAAGTTTTAACCAGTATAGCTCTTCAATCTTTGCTGATGTAATCCTTGTTGTATGGGGCCTCGCACTATCCTGGTGTAACACAACACCTTTACCATTGACCAAACAGGCTTCTTATCTTTCAGTGATCTATTATTTGCGGCATTTAAAAACTGTTATAAAATATCCATGTTTGATCTCCAGTCACTAACATGTCCAAAATCGGTGAGTTACGTTCACGAGAAGACTGATAATACAAATGTCCCCTCTTGTTCTAAGGTTATCTACTATCAAATCATGGGGAACCTAAGTTTCAAGAGTTGACACCTTTCCAAACTGTTGTAGATGAAGGCGAACTGTTGAATGGGTTTAATTAAGCTTTTGTGCTAGTTTTTTCAACTGTAACAGCACAATCTTCATCAAGTGCACCAGCAGAAAGTCAGGAAATAAACCCAACAAGACGACCTGAGCGTGGTGCATCACTTAAGCTGTAGACACATCCATCTTCATAAGAGTTTATTTTATTATTGATCTAAAAAGTGGAGTTGGTTTAGTTTCTTTTATTTGTCTGGACAGGTGTACACACGTCTTAGTATATATTGTAGTCATTACAACCTTATAAAAAGACAGAAATGGTGATTCCTTTCCTTCTTAAATTTTGGGACATTGCTAATGGGTTAACCTGATATAAATGAATTATTTTCCTTCTGAAGTGTTCAGTATTCGGTGAAGTGGCATGTCTCATTATATCTCTGTCTGGTTTGATTCCATTTGTCAAGTTTATAAGATAGTTCTTCCTAGTTTTTGGGTTTAATTATTTTTCGTATTTGTTTAGGTTAGTTACTAAGTGTATTATCTTGTATGTTAGTTATTTTAAACATAATTTTCAGGACATGAAATGCAAGCTCACATTATTTAGAGCTGTAATTTTTGTTCTAGAAAAATATAATACCGGACTTAAGTGTTGTAAGTCCAAAAACGTACTCACGTAACCACATTGGAGAAATTAATGCGATATATAAACTTGAATGGCACGAATTGTGTTATTCTAGTTTAGAACAAGCGTAAGTCAATATAGTCATAATGAAAATATCTTTAATTCACTTAAGCAGTGGCGAAAGCCCGGGGTTCGGTGACTCAGTCTCAGGTGTTCGTCGAAGGTCAAATCACACACAATGTGTGTGTGTTCATTCCACTCGTATAATCTTTCAATCCCTTCATACTAACTATGTGGAGCAAAAACAGAAGGTTGTCGGACGCACACGTACAGAATGGATTCACGTGTATAACGGAACATGATGGGAGTCAGTGTTCTCAATGCATGATTTGCAATGCCAAGTTGAGCAATATCAGTCTTGCATCGGCAAAACTTAGAGAACACTCCGTAAAGCTGCATGGAGATGGAAAATACAAGAATACAACGTAAAGAGTTCCATGTTCGATGAAAAGGCTACTTTGTCTGTTCTCGGCTTTGTATCCATCGACAAACCGATCCTCACAGCATGGTACGAAGTTTCTTACTTGATCGCAAAGCAGGGAAAATCACACACCATTGGAGAAGCACTCGTAAAACCAGCTGTGTTGAAAATGGCGAATATCATACTGGGAAAAGCTGCTGAAATTAAGTTATCACAAATTTTTCTTTTAGATGACACCATCAGCAGCAGAATAGATGACA
This sequence comes from Carcinoscorpius rotundicauda, assembly GCA_011833715.1. NCBI lineage: Eukaryota > Metazoa > Arthropoda > Merostomata > Xiphosura > Limulidae > Carcinoscorpius > Carcinoscorpius rotundicauda. The sequence continues at coordinate 17,003,392 of CM022401.1, read as the reverse complement.
TGAGCGATGGCATCCTGGCTCAAGTAGTTGCAAATTTGATTTCAAGTCCAGCAAAATTCAGTCTTCAACTCGACCAGACCACTGACGTTTCGAAACAAAGACAGCTCGTTGTATTCGTGTGCTACGTGAAGAACGACGAGATAAGATAAGTTTTGTTTTCTAAGTCTCCTCTTACAACAACAACTTTGACAGCACACGTGAAGAAACACAGGCATGCTTTGGCAAGAAATCCTTTCCTTAAAAACTGGCAGAAGAATTAAAAATTGTAGTGTAATGTGTGCAAAATAGTGCCCTAAAGCACAACATCTTTAAAGAGCCATGTGATGAAATGGGCTCTGAATTGAAGGTACTTCTGCACCATTCTAACGTATGGTGGTTATCTCGGAAAAGGTGCTTAATTGTTTTAGCCATGCGTGTAGAATGGTAGACATAAAAACGAAAAAAAGGAATATAAATTGTTGCGAAAATGATATAAGAGTGGCACTGGCCGAGATGAAGCCGCGCATTTCTGAACTTGACTCTGAGAGGCAACAGCAAAAGTCACATTAATTTGCAGTAAATATTCATTGAGTTATGTTTTTGTGTGAAATTCATGTTTTGTTGGCTTTAATCTTTGAACACAGTAATATTATGTTCAACTGATGCATAGCTCATTTTGTGCATTAGTGAAATATCTACTGTTGTATTGAATTTTAAAAAGTCACATTTTATTTTTCCAATTACGAAGGATTTAGTGAAACTTCCGGGGTTAGGTACCTCTAACAAGGTTAAGAACCACTGCACTAAAGTAAGTAGACATTTATCTCTGAGGTTTATGATTCGTTTGAATGACGAAATATTATAAAGCATCAATTGTAACCTCCCTGTACTTAACCATTGACTGTCAACAAGAGTGAATTTTATGTCTCAGAAGTTGTTTAGAAGATGTAATGTAATTAGGAACAATGAAATGGTATATTCTTTTAACAGTTTGTGTGTGGATATGGAAAATTGTAAATGTTTGTTTTTGTTGGTTTTTGAATTAAGCACAAAGCTACACAATGGGCTATCTGTGCTCTGCCCACCACGGGTATCGAAACCCGGTTTTTAGCGTTGTAAGTCCGCAGGCATACCACTGAGCCACTGGGGTGCCAATTGTAAGTGCGTAGCTGGTGAAGAAAATCTCCTGTAAAATAGTGAGCACATTTCATGTAAGGGTTTGTGTTAAGGCTATTATATCAATGTCATCTAAAACGTTTAGGAAGAAACAACTGAATAAAGATACAAGCCAAATTAACCAGAAACGTTGTGGAAGAAATCATGAGAGTATGGATACTGACAGCATCTAATAATAATTTTATGGAATTCGTTGTGAGAAATTTATAAAAATAGAAATAACATCACGTCTTTCATATCGTAAATATAAATTTATCATACCAATACTTCATTATTACAGCTGCTTTAGAAACTATCGATACCCAAGCTCACTGATTTCGTTGAATCTGATCTGGAGCACTCTATTTCGTAAATGGAACCTTGATACACGTTAGTTTGTAAACATTATTCAACATACAGTGTAGCTTCAGTTGTTTTCTGGTACTTTAGTTTTGTTGAACCGCAGAATCAAAAATGAAAACTTTCATAGTTACATCGTGTAACCATATTATTAAATTTTACAATCCGTAAGGGGATATGCATTCTTGCTTTCGAAAAACTTCATTTTCTGAACTGTAGGTTTATTCCTTTCCAGGATGTTAAAATTGATAATTACGTTTGTGTGCAATTATAAAGGAAGTTTCATGTACATCTCAAACATTTATTCCCTTTAATGTCAGTTCGTGAGTGTCTATTTGTTTGAACAGTTTTATTTATTTTTATCATTATTTCGTATTGGTTAAACGACGCAGTTTGGTTAGATTCAGTAATGTTTAGAACAGTGATAGGATTCAAACATTGTAACAACCGGTTATACGTCGCGTTACACACCAAAATTTTGTGTGAATAAAAATAACAAAAATATCTTACTCAAATAATTTATTCACCATGCTTTAAATATTTCCAAATTGCCACTTGATTATCATTAAAATCTTTACTCCTTCCACGCTTGAACCCGTTGTCATCAACTGTTTTCATTTTCATAGCGAAATTTGATCTGGAAATGTGGGATTCTGTGAAACCAGTGGGAGGCCAATCAAATCAATTGTCATCAGGTTTGCTACATTTACAACTGTAAGGCGGCTTCTTTCATCTGAATGTACGATATTCATTATTGAAAACCCCTTTTTCTGCTTCTGCGGAACAAAGAATACCACAATTGATAATATTTCTAGCTTTTTGTAATGTTTGTGAAATCTTATTATTATGGTAAGTTCGAAGGACATTTTTCACAGTCACAAAAATCATTAATACTAATTTCGTGATGAAAGAACTCACTGAATTCATACAATTTATTATCAGCGTCTTTCCAAGACAACAACTTTATCAGCAATTCAAAAATCTGGTTCAAGTATGTTTACCAGTTCATAAATTTTATTGTCATTTTCTTGTGCATTATTTGTTAATTTTAAGCGATCACAATCCATAATATTTTTCATCGCCATTTGAGTTTGATGATACATGGAATATATCACCAGAGATACGGAGTGTATTTTGGACGTGTGTATGTATTGCTGCATAGACAGCCACACGAGGTTTTTCGTGTGAATAATCCCATGATTATAGGTTTCTAGTAACTTATACTGATTTCTGGTTCAATATGAATCAGGTAGATTCAGATAATAAATATTCATGTTATTGGGATTACAATTCCAATGGTGATCTGCATACTACACAACTCTTCAATGAAATGTAATAGTAGTAAATGTACATGTTGATGTATAGGAGACAGTAAACTACATTTCCAATGATTAACAGTATGATGACAGGTTAGAGACACCAACCAGCATTCATAGCAGTCAGAAGAATTTAAAAGCTATAAACTTTCATAAAACCTCCAGTAGTCTATTAAAGGCGTAAAGTTAATAAAGACTCGATAGAGCTATTAAAATTGTTTTTTTGCACCAAATTATTTTTTCAAACTTTTTAAATCAAAACGTTTAAATTCTTTAGATCCTCAGTTATAAAGAGTGAAACTCATTGTTTGGTATTATTTATAATCAATTTCTCAACCCTGATTTTTACTTTTAAATTGTATTTTAAAACGTGGGTAATGACTGAAATTTATAAGTTCAACATGGTAAAACTGATGCCGCAGAACCTCTATGTAACAATTTATTTTATTGGACATTTGGTGAAATTATTATTATCCTGTTTTATATTTGGGAGGGGCTGGCATAGCCAGGAAGATAAGGCACTCGAATCGCCTTTTCAGCCGTGGTAATGTGAAGGTGAATCCCGCTGTTCTTTGGTGAAAGAGTTGCCCAAGAGTTGGTGGTGGGTGGTGATAACTACTTGCCTTCCCTCTACTCTTGCACTGCGAAATTAGAGACGACAAAAGCAGATAACCTTCGAGTAGCTTTGCGCGAAATTCCAAATAAACCAACATCTTCTGGGGTGATTGGGGAGAGGGCATTTGTGAAAGTAACATTTTTAGTTATAGTATGATTGCATCTTATTAAATAATCAAATGTTGACTTATTGTTACATGTTTGCATCCTTGCTTGATCACATTTGGACTGTATTAAGTGTTTTGCTACCTTCATATATCTTTTTCAATCAAAGTTACCATTTTGTAACGTTTTACTTTATATTTGCCATCAAAATTCTGTATTTCGTTACACACTTCAACTCTATACCTTAAACGTTAACTTTCCGTTTTGTAATTTAGAGTTATTTCAATACATAGTTTCTTTTTTAAATTTTCTTATGTATTTTGAGAATCAGTAATTGACTATTTCCCTTATTTGAAGAGTTCGGAATAAAATTTCTATAATTGTATGTATCGTTTTTGAACAAACAGTCACACCTTTCGAAAGAAAAACACAACAAAAAACACTATGTCTTTTTCTGTTGAGATTTTTAAAATTCACAGTTGAAGTCAACTCAGCTGCTGGAATTTTTTGGACCCCAACACTTAGTCTTCAGTTATCTGTTTGCAAATGTTGTTGCATAAAGGAATGGCCAATATTCCATTATCAACAAACTCAAGCGTTATCTAATGAAAAGGAATTATTTAAATTCATGTTTTCACTTTCTCCTGGTTTATATAAAGTTGTACAAAAGTCTATCATTTCAAAGAAATGTTTAGATCTGTCTTTGACCTGAGTTTTGAGTCTTTTACTATCAAGTATTATACGAGCGACTGATAAGGTTAACGGGTTTATAATGAAAGTGACTGACATTATTATAGTTTCTATAATGTAAAAGTTGTCAAGTAATAAATGAGTTATTGGTCTGTTTAATGAGCGACATGCAATGGAAGTAATATCTGTTTATAGGAAATGAGAGTAAAACTGGGTTGGTTTTAAGTGAGGTTGGACATTTGTTTAAGATCTGTAAATTTTCTGTATCAGTGATCACATCTGGTAAGATAAATGACATCAGTATAACAGCCACATTGAAAACAAAAGGAGCTTCTCAACAGAACTTAATTATAATTCATTAATTTTTTCTTTACACAAACAGACGAAGATCTATTAATTTCAAATAACTGACTTATCAGAAACAGTACCGTCGAAAACTTCAAAGTTATATATGGTCTAAAGCCATGTTCTATAAAATAAAGCTATATTTATATGTAATGATGGCCTGGCACGGCCAAGCGCGTAAGGCGCCCGACTCGTAATCCGAGGGTCGCGGATTCGCGCCCACGTCGCGCTAAACATGCTCGCCCTCCCAGCCGTAGGGGCGTATAATGTGACGGTTAATCCCACTATTCGTTGGTAAAAGAGTAGCTCAAGAGTTGGCGGTGGGTGGTGATGACTAGCTGCCTTCTTTCTCGTCTTACACTGCTAAATTAGGGACGGCAAGCACAGATAGCCCCGAGTAGCTTTGTGCGAAATTCCAAAAGAAAGAAACAAAAAATATGTAATGATATTTGATATTAAAGAAAAGATGAAACTGAGTGAAAGTTAAAACATAAAGTGTAAAATATTATCAGATCTGGAAATAACTAGAAAGTATTAAAAAACATAGTGGATGATAAAATTAAATTTAGTTATTTAAACGTTTCCAGTTCATTTGGTAAATCTTGTATTCATCATTTCAAGAGTATTAAAGAATTTCACATGAAAGTTGTCATAGAATGGTTGAGGAACATTGTAACATCTACTGAACTGGTGATGATCACCCTTTAAAGTATTATAAACTGGTGTAATATTTACAATATTCCATGTGGAAATTGCTCTGGTCATGATATCAGTACTATTTCACAGAAACTGTCGTATTTGCCTTAGAATTATTCTTTAAGGATTCGATTACGATACCACTTCTAAAAATCACATTTAAGACATAATTAAAGTACTTGACAAATAAATAAAAAGATTTGAGCATTTTGTCAGAGGTATTTAAGAATATTACCAGCCATCCATGACACGCTTACAACTTAGCGAAAAATAAAGCATGCATAACCCTATCTAACATGCTTATCGAGTAAATTGCTAATGTCAGCTGACATGGACATTTTAAAGCCAGTTTTGATCATTTGCTGTTAGTCACTCAATTCAGTCTCAAATTTTGTACATATTCACGTCGAACAATTTGCCTTCGTTCCATTTGTTCCAGTTGTAAAGTACATTGGTGTAATCAACGCTGTTAACAACGATCTTGAGGTAAGTAGAGTACACATTGAACGTTTTCAGTAAGTTGTCTGTTCTGTCGAAGTTTCGATCGAAATGCTTTCTCTTTATGACACGTGACTCTTTATGATACTGCTAAATTACCGACGACTATAGCAGAGAGCCGTCGTGTTGTACATAGCCAAATTCAAACAAACCAACAGTCTCTTCAGACAAATCTAATAAGCTAACGAATTTTTGAATGTTTGGTTTCGTTCACTATAATGGAGAAACTTTGGAATTATCTCTCGAAATTTGCATTCTGAGAGTCACAGCATACAGGCGTTCTGTTTTTGAATATAACAGAGTTTACCGTCTTCACTCGTGAATGACAGTTCCTGACCGCCCTGGGTTATTTTTCGTTCACGGAATTTGAATGAAATAATAAGTTTGCACAAATACCTATCAAGAAACACACACACTCGTAGAATATGGACAATCCATGAATAAAGATAAATTCGGATGTTGTCAGGAAAATCCCATGCGTATGATATGGTGTAAAACTGATTTGGAACTATAACAATTTATGAGTTATAAAATAGTTATTACGTATCACCGTATTGTTCTGTGTTTTGTTTTTCAATCTATCTTTCCAACCGCTTTTTTCATAATTCAACTCCAATTTGGGAGCACCTTTCAGATGTTGGGTGCACAACCCACCTTTCAAATTTTAAACTTTAAGTAAAGCATGATTCTAAATATATACTAACAGTTTCACTCAGAAATATTTTAAACGCTTTAGTTTTGTAACATTCATTCAATGCACGTCACAAAGAAGAATTTACACCAATCCAGACTTTCATGTTTGTTTAGATGTAAACTCTGACGAGTTTCTCCAGAAAACAATCTACCTATTGTTAAACCTAATTCCTAATTCTATGATTATATTAGTTAAATAATTTTCATTTCTTCACATACTAATTACTCGTGTCGTTTTTTCTACAATTTTCTTGGTGGTTTACTAACGACAATCTTTTTATTTTACTCTTGTATGTTACTACAGAATGGATCTGCACAGCAACCAATGAAGGCCAGCTTTGAAAGTTGTAACAGACAACATTTGAATGTGATAGGACAGAGAACATTATGTACTACTTATTTTATATATATCATGAACAGTGTTGTCTGTCCATTAATTGTTCTCTGTCTTCTGTTTATGGTGGTCTTTTCTTGCGCTGAGTTTGAAAAAGCGGATGAAGTCAAAGCTTAACATTAACTATTTAAATAACAGTATTAGAGGTATGAGTAATGTTGACAAGAAACAGGATATTCTACACTAACTTGTTATAATAGCATAATCATTCACATGTCAATATGTGACAAAAATACTATCTCTATTGTCTCTGAAGTTAAAACAAATTGACGAGAGTTGAGGGTTGTAACATTATCTCCATTATTTCTCTGAGTCTAAATTGTAGTTACCGACACATCTTGTATCAGTAAACTTATGCTTCTTATCTTTACTTTGTTCCACACATTTGTTTGATAATACTGCTATCCTTACCCTTATTCTTCTGCGGTGATAAGCGAACTCGGTCTAAGTAGAACCAGTTGGTGGTTTTTGATGTACTGCACTACACGTGCACAAGGGTGTAGTATTTTAAGTAAATGTGACACCTAACAGAACATTTAAGTTTTACTTAATGGTTATGTTGGCTATGTAAATTCAAATATAACGTAACGGTAATTCTGGTCATATAAGTTATCTACTGTATTTGACGTTTCTATGAACTGCACCTTCCTGGAGTTTAGGATTATATGAGGTTTTATTAATATATTTTAAATACGTAGTGAAAGTTTGTTGAAACGTTGGGCGCCGAGAGACAACAGCTTGTACGTTTCGTGTTCCAGAGATAACGAGTCCACTTTTATCTCTGTACTGGTGGTATCGTTAATAATATTAGCTAATGTATTTAATTATATTAGTTTTGAAACATTTATTTATTGGTAAATTTTAGTTGCAGATTTTGTTTTACATTATCAACTTAATATAAGTATTTAGGACTAACTTAAATCTCCTGAGCAGGTTTCGCCTTATTGCGATAATGGCCGAAAATGATACTTTTTATGAAAAAAGAACGTTAGAAAAAGACAAAATTCTTTATACTTATTAAAAGGTTTATTTGTATTTCTACATTCACTCTAAGTAGGAAAATTGCTTTGATCTTAAGTTAATATGAATGTAATTTGTATATTGTATGTATCATTAATAACTGTTATCTTCGGCTTTTATAATCTCAATAATTAATATTTTCGCTTTTTGGGCGACTTTTTCTGGAAAAACACATTTAACTAACCCTTCCAACTGTTATTTTAAAACATATTAAGATACAAAAACAACACAGTTGAGAAATATGTGTTTTAATTTCCAGTGTCTTACTAAAATATTTTCATCGTTATTGAAAGTATGTCTATTTCGTTAGCATTTTGAGTCTCGAGTTATTTTATTTACAGGACTGGTTATGTAAAACTATATTATTTCTCAAAATGTACGAGTATAAATTAAATGTTCATAAAATGTCTCCTACTACATTCCAGGATCACAGTCTTTGTTTTCAGTAAGGATGACCCGTTGAAACTTTACAACTTGATAGGTTGTGGTAAGAATTTGAAAATAATACGAATCTTATTTTACTTATTTGTTGTACCTTGCATGATGGGTTTAGTTTTAAGCCTTAGCCACCTGACATCTTTAATTAATTGGTAATATATTAACTACTTAATTTAACTCTTGTTACACGAGGCTTAAACATCATGCAACTATTGTTGAAGCAGTATCAACATCATTATTATTACCCTTTTGTTTTCATACACGTGTGTGTGTGTTTATCACGAAATACAAAAACGAACGGATTTGTTGAAACTTTGTAATCACATGTGGAATGTTATTACTTTTTGCCGGTTGATGTTCATAACGACAAACATTCAGGCACATTTTCATATGTTTTAAGGACGAAATATGGTCAACGCCATTCAGGTTCTGGTATTATTGTTCCAAAAAATCAATATTGTTTTATTATTGACCGAGTTAAAGGTATTGCATTGAGCAAGTTAGAAAATCGTAATTCAGAATGCACTTGATTACTGATAAATTTAACGCCATCCGTTTGTTTCACTTTAAAACATCCTGTACTTGTCAATATGATTTAGAAACATTGTTTCTAAAGAGCATCACTTGGTTGAGTGAGGCCTGTTTCTTAGAAATATAACGTTATTTAAACAAACCTGTTTCTTTTATAAACAATACAAAACACGGAAACGTTTCAACTTGTCAGGATTAATATAAAACAGTGCACTGTATATTCGGTTTTCGAGTTATTTTTATACTCTTGGTAAACCTGATAATGTTTTGTTTATAATAAGAAGCTTTCACTATACCATTTCTTTCCAACCCAAGAATAAACGATTGTTTAGTCTCAGTTAATTTGGGTAAGAATAACGATATGCATGATAGATAGATTTAAAATTATGAAAAAATAGATATGTGAAGTTCAGAGAGCAAGACGATGAAGAATACAGATCTGGGTGAGAAGTGGTCTGTAATACAATGAATAGAAATTTGGGTGGGAAATAGTTAGGAAGACGATGAAAAATAGAGATGTGTCTGTTAAGCAGTAGGTAAGATAATGCAAAATGGAGATGTGAAAGATAAGTAGTTTGAATACAGATGAGGAATAAATATTTGGATGTCAAATAGTTAACAAGACGATAAAGAATAGAGATGTGGATGTTAAACAGTTAGAAAGTAGGTGAAGAAAAATGATGTGGGAGCCAGATAGTTATAAAAATATGAATAATATATATACGAAGACCTCCAGTGGCTCATCGACATGTCTGCGGATTTACACGCTAAAATCCGGGTTTCGATACCCTTGGTGAGCCGAGCACAGATAGCTCATTGTGTAGCTTTATGGTTAATTAAAAACAACAATACGAATTTCAAGTAGTAACACGATAAAGAATAAAGATCCGGGTGGAAAGTGGTATAAAGAATATAGATTTGGGAGTTTAATAGGGTTAAATATTCAGAAAAAAAAGGTAAAGAGTGGAGTTTCGGATGTCAAGTAATTAGCAAGACAATAAGCACAAGAGATGTGGGCGTCAAAATCTTAAAAGGTAGGCGAACAATAAAAACATAAAGAGAAGATTGATGAATTTCAAATAGCAAAACGAAGAAGAGTAGAGATGTTGGTGGGTAATTCAAAGAATATTAGAGATCTGGGTGTCAGATGTATAGAAGGAGAAGAAATGAGATTTGGGTGTTTGATACATATGAGAGGAATATAGATACGGTTGAGAAATAGATAGCAAGACGATGAAGAGTAGGGACGTAAAGATAACGTGCTAGTTAAAATAATGCAAAATGTAGATCAAAGAATAAATGGTGAAAAAAAATACAAACACCATGTAATTACTGTATTAAAGTGTGTCAAAGAAAGTGGTTTGGTTTCGTAGTGAAGTTTAATGGTTCTTATTTAGATGGAATAGAAATACAGACTGATACAAGTCTGGTTACGTATGTACATTACGGGTACCGACACTGAATCCTTCATTACAATAGAAGCTTTCACGTAGTGCTGTTGAATAAAGTTCGTTAACTAGCGAAAAATTCCGAAATACCAGTTCTTAAACAACGATAAAGAACTGTACAATTTTAATTTATACACATGATACAAAAAGTTACATATTAGCGAATGAGATCAGAACATTTCACTAAAAACAGTTCATAGTTCTAGTTATTGCCCTTCTGTAACAGAGACCGTGGTGGCGCCTTCGCCAGCTTCCCGACGACGACATTCTGTACCTTCCGTAACAGACACCGTGGTGGCGCCTTCGCCAGCCTCCCGACGCCGACGTTCTACATCTCTCGTCATTTGATTATCGTCCATAACGAATACCGTGGATAGAGATGAGTCTGTAGAATAAAAATGCATGGATGTGATGTTAAAATATAAAAACAAAATTACTAACACAATTTTACACTCCATAACTTCGAAATTCTAAACTACGGATTCTAGTTTTAAAGTGATACAAAACTCACCTAGATTTTCTGATCCACATGTCATGGAAAGGTACATATAGTGTCTTACCTACCGTAATCACCCTTTTATAAAAAAGATACACTTTCAATTGACTTATAGAACGAAATCGTATACATGGGCTTTGACCATTATCTTTATTATAATACTATGTTAAAGTTTGGAATCTAGAAAATACATTTTACAACCTACTAATTCTCGTATACCATCTTACAAAAATATTAAACAAACATATACAAGGAAAAACCAAATCATAGTTCAGTCGACAAGTAGAGCTGACTATTGATCTTAAAATAAACACAAAAATGATTAAAACTGACAAAACATTAAGACACAGATTTTGTATTCATAAAATAAATATTTTAAGGGTGCCTGATTGAAAACTATAATTATTCTAAAGAAATTCCGAGACAGCTATACACAAATTAGGTGAGTTCCTAACATCAGTTATTCCTAAATCATTGGCTCCCAAACTGTTGGTAATTTAACAATTTATCGGGGGTAATGGAGGGGTGACAGAGAAAAAAGTTAAAATTCTGAAAATCAAGAAAACGTTTAGGTTGCTGGTATTAGGATTAATGTTAACTTAGTCTTAGAATGTGAACTTGTAAATTAAACCTATTTTAAATGTGTAATAAAGTTAAACCAAATAACAGTAAAGATCAAAAACTAATATACAGTAGTAGAAAAGAAAAAACATATATCTAAGTGTATGTGGTAAAAGTATTTTGACAAGTATGCTTTAGAACACAAGTCACTCAGTAACCCTGATGACTCTTCGACGTGTCCAGTACGCGTCACTCACTGCCTGAGGTTGCCTCTATTTCACACTGTCAGTTTCTATGCGAGCATCAGCCGAGGAAGACAAAACCTGGTATGTATGTGTACTGCCCTGAGCAGGACAGTTAGTATTTACCGACTATTACATCATTCCTATGCTGAATAAGCTCTTTTAATGCTATCTAGAATGCCATGAAAAAATAAATAATAAGTTCACATTCTTCACACTTTTTTATGCAGTTTTTCCTTTTCTTTTTCTGCAGATTAAACAATAAAATGTTTAAAAAGCGCACCTACTCTGACGCCTTTCTTCAATATGGCTTTGTGAATTTACCTTCTATTGGAGAGGATCGGCTACAATGTGTAGCATGTCACAAAGTGTTGACAAATGAAAGCCTCAAGCCATCAAAAGTGCTATCCAAATCTTCAAAATGAGGATCAGGCTTATTTTCAGCGCCGGGCTGTAGCACTGAAAAATATCCAGTTCGGTTCAAAAGCTTCAAGCTGCTGTCGAAGCATCTTACTTTGTTGCATATAAAGTTGCCGAACAACAAAAATGCCACACCATTGCAGAGAATCTGATTATGCCTTTTGCATACGAGATGGTAAGCAAGGTATGTGGGGAGGATCAAGCGAAGAAACTGAGTGTCATATCTCTATCAAACAACACAATCCGCCGACGAATCGGCATCCGATATTCTGTCCCAACTTACAACCGAGATCAAGGAAAGCTCATATAGCAAATTCTCCTTGCAATTTGATTAATCGTGTGACGTAGCCAGTTGTGTTGTTTTCCTTGGATTCGTCTTTCACCAGGACAAGATCAAAGAAAAGTTCCTATTATGCGAAGATCTGCTGACAACTACGAAGGGAGAAGATATCTTCAATATCATCAACAGTTTCTTTACCACGAATGGATTGGATTGGAACAGCGTTCAACAGGTAGAAAGAAATGCTTTTTTACAGTCCAGATTAGTATAAATACAACGAATTACATGGCATACAGTCATATAGGTATATTTAATGTAAAAGTAGCTGTAGTGTAGCTCTTATTTTATACATAATTCACAAAAAAGTATCGTGCCTGTCGTACTGAAATACTAAAGTACGAAAATAAATTAAATTAAATTAAATTAAAACCAAATAATTTTTACGCAAAAGATAAGTAAGAATGCCTAATTTACGAAATCTATAATAGTTTTTCTGTTTTAGTCTAGGTCTCCGTCGATGGAGCACCGTCGATGATGGGTCGTAATCGTGGATTACGGGGCCTCATAGAAGCTGTGAATCCAAAAATTTCTGTAGATCATTGCATCATTCATCGGTACTCTCTTGGATCAAAAAGCGTGCCTGATAATCTGAAATTAGTGTTTGAAGATGTGTTGACAATAGTCAATTTCATCAAGTCCAGGGATGTGAATTCGCACATATTCAGGGAGCTGTGCAAGGAAACAGGAGAACAGTATCAAGTTCTGCTTTACCACACCGATGCTCGCTGGTTGTCACGAGGCAAGGTTGTACGTCGAGACATTTAGCTCCGAACGGCTCTTCAGGAATTTCTGAGACAAGAAGAATCTCCTTTTGCTTCCAAGTTCACTGATAAGGAGTGGATTGCTCGACTTTGTTACTTGGCTGAAATATTTGCGGAGCTGAACAGTGATAACCTTCAACTACAAGTCTGAAACACAACTGTTATTGATGTCTATCACACTTCGACTGCATTTTTGGGAAAACTGAGACTCTGGATTCGACGCTTGGAGAAAGGAGTGATCGCCAAGTTTCCCACACTGGACCAGTTTGTTGAGGAGAATAATTATGATACTGGATCACTTTTACAGACCATGAACAAAGAGATGAGCGACCATTTGAAGGGGCTTGAAACAAGCATGCAGCACTACTTTCCATAGAGTGACTTAAAAACAGCCAGTTTTCAGTGGATCATTCATCTTTTTCATGTACCTGATGAGGCTATTCATGATGATTATTTCCCGGCAAAGGAGGAGTGGATCATAATGCGAGCAAATGAAGCCTTGAAAGTCAAATTCCAAAATCAAAATGCAGATTCCTTTTGGATTTCACAACTAGCTGACTCGCCAACTCTGTCCAAGAGAGCCTTGAAGTTGTTGGTATCATTCTCAACAACGTATATGTGCGAGAAGAGGTTCTCAATTGTGATGGGGATTAAAACAAAAACGAGGACTCGCTTGAATGTTGGAAACGATGCCAGGCTGGCACTTTCAACAATAAAGCGAAGAATTCCTAAACTAGCTTCAAGTATGCAACTGCATCCATCCCATTGATGTTCTTGACATCTTTGGCAACATTCATTAGAAATGCACAATGATCAAATACAATAATTAAAAGTGTAATTCAGTTTAAATAAATTATATAAATAAATTGTAAACAAATAAAGTGTAATAAATAAAATGCAATGCATCTCTAGTGTAAGTTAGCCATATATATCAATGTTGAAAACATTTTGTGAAAGGGGTAACATGCTTAACGTGGCATGTTAAATTGGGTAACAAGCTGAAAAAGTTTGGGAACCACTACCTTAAATAATGTCTGATTTTAGATTCAGTACAGAAGAAAGGATTTCAAACGCTGTTAATACCATTTAATTAATAATGTCTGTTCCTTTATTATTAATTTCTTCCTGCCAACGATTCACAAGTTTCTCAATGCAACTTCCATAAAATTGTTGGGGTTTGTGGGAAAATAGTGTAGAGAGGGTAGTTTTGATATGTTCATGTGTTCCAAGCTCTTTTCCTTCAAGATAGTTCTTCAAACTTCAGAAGAGATGATAAACAGATGGGACACATTCTGGAGAATAAGGAGAATGATGGAAGTTTTAACCAATCGAGCTCTTGAATCTTTCCAGATGTATTCCTTGTTGTAAGGCGCCTTGCATTATCCTGGTGTAACACAACACCTTTACGATTGACCAAAGTAGGCTTCTTATCTTTAATTGCAATATTCAAGCGTACTAACTGTTTTTAAAACAGAAGTCTGAAGTAATCCTTACATTGAGTGGCACCAACTCAAAGCAGATCACACCAGCGATATCCCACCAAATGCTAAACAAGACTTTACTCAGGTCTAAGTCCGTTTTGGGCTGTTCATTACCCAGTTTACCTGCACTGATCCATTTTCTGCGGCACTTAAAAATTGTTATAAAATATGCATTTTTCATCTCCAGTCACTAACATGTCCCAAAACGTTGAATTACGTTCACAAGAAGACAGATAAATACAAATGTCCACTCTTGTTCTGAGGTTGGCTTCTGTCAAATCATGGGGATCCGACATTTGAAGAGTTGACACCTTTCCAAACTGTTGCAGATGACGGTGAACTGTTGAATGGGTTGAATTAAGCTTCTGTGCTAGTTCCCCAACTGTAACAGCACAATCTTCATCAAGTGCACCAGCAGAAAGTCGGGAAATAAACTCAACAG
The DNA here is from genome assembly GCA_011833715.1 of Carcinoscorpius rotundicauda. Lineage (NCBI taxonomy): Eukaryota > Metazoa > Arthropoda > Merostomata > Xiphosura > Limulidae > Carcinoscorpius > Carcinoscorpius rotundicauda. The sequence goes on along the minus strand of CM022401.1, from coordinate 16,988,366 downwards.
GACAACCTGAACGTGGTGCATCACTTAAGCTGCAGACAAATCCATCTTCATAAGAGTTTATTTTATTGATGGTCTGGCATGGCAGAGAGCGTTAAGGCGTGTGCTCGTTATCCGAGGGTCGCCATTTCGCGCCAGCGTCGCGCTAATGTGTTCGCCCTCCCAGCCGTCATGGTGTATAATGTGACGGTCAATCCCACTATTCGTTGGTAAAAGAGTAGCCCAAGTGCTGGCGTTGGGTGGTGATGACTAGCTGCGTTTTCTCTAGTCTTACAATGCTAAATTAGGAACGGCTAGCACAGATAGCCCTCAAGTAGCTTTGTGCGGAATTTCGAAACAAAACAAAATTTTATTAATGATCTAAAAATTGGAGTTGGTTTAGTTTCTTTCATTTGTCTTGACAGATGCATACACGTCTTAGTATATATTGTAGTCATTACAACCTTCTAAAAGACAGAAATGGTGATTCCCTTCTGTATTAAATTTTGGGACATTACTAATGCGATAACTTGATATAAATGAATTACTTTCCTTTTGAAGTGTTCAGTATTCGGTGAAGTGGCATGTCCTTTTATACCTCTGTCTGGTTTGATTCCATTTGTCAAGTTTATAAGCTAGTTCTACCTAGCTTTTGTGTTTAGTGATTTTTCGTATTTGTTTAGGTTGGATACAAAGTACATTATTTTGTATGTAATAATTTTAAACATAATTTACAGGACATAAAATGCAAGCTCACGTTATTTAGTGCTATATTTTTTTTCTATAGAAATATAGTAGCGAACTTAAGTGTTGTAAGTCGAAAAGCTTACTTATCTAGCCGAGGGACAATTACACATTGGACAAATTCGTGTGATATATAAAATTGAATGACACAAATTGTGTTATTCTCGTTTAGAACAAGCGTAAGATGCAATCAAGATATTTGAAACTATCAATGTCGTCATAATGAAAATATCTTTAATTCACTAAAGCAGTGGCGACACCCAGGAGTACGGTGAGTCAGACTCAGGTGTCCGGCGAAGGTCAAAACATACACATTGTCATAAAAATATGTAGATATGCCATTAACGTTACTAAAAAAAGGAGAGATAGTAACTTCGGTATTTGTTTATTTTAAATTAAATGTTTTCGGATCCAAAACTGATATCCCAGTTTTAAACATCAATTAGTTTGTAAACATTCTTCAACATACAGTGTAGCTTCAGTTGTTTTCTGGTACTTTAGTTTTGTTGAACCGCAGAATAAAAAATGAAAACTTTCATATTTACAGCGTGTACTATATTATTAAATTTTACGATCCTAAAGAGGATATGCAGTCTTGCTTTCGAAAAACTTCATTTTTTGAATCTGTAGAATTATTCCTTTCCAGGATGTTAAAATTGATAATTACGTTTGTGTGCAATCAAAAAGGAAGCTTCATGTACATCTCAATTTTTTATTCCTTTTAATGTCAGTTCGTTAGTGTCTATTTGTTTGAACAGTTTTATTTATTTTTATCATTATTTCGTATTGGTTAAACGACGCAGTTTGGTTAGATTCAGTGATGTTTAGAACAGTGACAGAATTCAAACATTTAAACAACCGGTTATACGTCGCGTTACACACCACAATTTTGTGTGAATAGAAATAACAACAAAAATATCTTACTCAAATAATTTATTCACCATGCTTTAAATATTTCCAATTTGCCACGTAATTATCATTAAAGCCTTTATTTCTTCTACGCTTGAACCCGATGTCATCAGCTGTGTGTATTTTCATAGCCAAATTTGAACTGGAAATGTGTGATTCTGTGAAACCTGTGGGACGCCAATCAAATCAATTGTCATCAGGTTTGCTACATTTACAACTGTAAGGCGGCTTCTTTCATCTGAATGTATAATACTCATTATTGTAAACCCTTTTTCTGCTTCTGCGAAACTAAGAATACCAACACTGATAATATTTCTAGCTTTTTGTACAGTTTTTGAAATCTTATGATTATGGTGATTTCGAAGGACATTTTTCACATAGTCACAGAAATCACTAATGCTAATTTCGTGATAAAAGAACTTACTGAATTCATACAATTTGTTATCAGCGTCTTTCCAAGGCAACAACTTTATTAGCAGTTCAAAAATCTGGTTCAAGTATGTTTACCAGTTCATAAATTTTACTTTCATTTTCTTGTGCAATTTTTGTTAATTTTAAGCTATCACAATCCATAATATTTCTCATCCCCATTTGAGTTTGATGATACATGGAGGATATCACCAAAGATACCGAGTGTATTTTTGACGTGTGTATGTGTTGTTGCCTAGTCAGCCACACTAGGTTTTTCGTGTGTACATTCTTATGTATTTTATGCACATCATTTTGTTACGAAAATGAATTACTTACTACTATTGTAATGTGTTCTATTATTGAACAGGTTCTTCTGGACTTTCCAATTAAAAAATGTAAGTCCAGTCTGCGTAACAACAAGCAATTGGCGTATTTCTTTTACAACGTTTTTTACATGATGTATTCCTTTTGACACAAGTTGTAGGCCAATGTTCACAAACTTTATGATTAACTTACTCCAATAAATACACGGCTAATTTATCAAATAACCGAAAATACGTAACAATTTTCAAACAATAACCTTTTTACAATGAGTTGAACTCTCGTACTAAATACCATTAATTTCATTGACTGATTATTCGTATGTGTAAATAATGCACCTTTGTACTTACGATAAATGTTGTCGATAATTATATCCTCATGATTATCAGCTCCTCCTGGCAAAGAACTAAATTAAAATATTTAAAACACAACTTATATTGTCATCTTTTACGAATCGAGTGCCTTCATCACCTGGCCATGTCGTGCAACCACAGACTTGAAACATTTGTATGTGTATCACGTAACAAAGATAAATTTCTTAGAATATGCAATAGAGAGTTAAAGTAATCGGTGATAAAATATATTAACTTTATAAACTGAAGCTTAACTGTAAATAAATAAAACTTTTTATTTTATTTATTTAACAGGTAAGGCATGTATCAAAATCACTTCTTTGATAATTAATTATCATTAAAAAGAATTATCTTTACAATACTTTTGTTTTCAGTCCGAATTAACAAATTCACATTTTGATGTTAACAAATTTATACTTCAATGTTAAAAAATATCACTTTGATGTTCACAAATTCACACTTTGAATTTAACAAAAATGAAAAATTTACTCAAAACCCTTTTATTCAAAAAATTTCACTTTGATGTTAACAATTTTTCACTTTGAACTTAAAACCCTGTAAGCAAATTATTGACTTATATCTTAAAACTTATTTAAATTTTAAAAATTTTATTTTAGATTTTTAAACTGAAAAGACTTTGATCAAGTCCTCAAAACTAATTTGGCGTAAGAAATCTGCTTATGTATATATAAGGCATCCAGCTTAACTTGTCACATAGTTGTTCTGTTGGGATATTCAACATGCTTGAGTTGAGAAAATGAACGCACAGCTGTGCAGTTTGTGACCATTTATGCTAAAAACATGCGCAATGCAATGTCTACGTTTGAAAACTCACAGGTTTGAATTCTTCACAGGTGGTTTGGAACAAGTAAGAAGAATTTCCTTTTCCAGAATTTTCATATTTCGAAATGTGCCCTGATAAAAATGGATGAAACTGACTTATGACCTCAAGCAGTCCTATGAAATTCCAATTCTGCAGTGAACCAAAATTTTAATCTGTTCCTCGAAAAGACAGACCACGTTCACCTAACGTACGAATAACGGCTATTACACGTTCCAAGACATGTTTTTATTAATTTCGCTCATCTTTAATTTTTTTCCAACTCTTGTCGCAAGCGTAAACTTTATATGCGAGTTAAGCATGTTAGCATATTCTCGGTGAGAAGTGCTTCTTTCATGATGATCAATTACAATATTATTTCGCCAGTCACTGAACCCTTGTCTTTTAACAAACCGCGATTCCTTTAGTGATTAAAACTTTACAAACAAAGCAGTAAATTGACCCTGTTGCTGGTGAATACAATAACCACTCTCTCTTGTAGTGTTCATTATTGGCCTTTACCCAAAAAAAAGTTTTTGTGAACAGTATCTCGTTGGTTTGCTACTATTGAAAGTCCGTCAGCATTTGTCAAATGGCCCATTGTGATGTTGACAGTTAGTGGATCCATAATCAATCGAATAAGTCACATCATCAGCAGAGAAATCGAGCCACAACCCTGGATCTTTTGCTTTAATTTCTTCTTCTTTTGTAGACTGAAGCATTTTACCATAGTCCGGTAGATTTTCATTTTCAACAATTATTTTGACTTCAGACTGTCTTGAAGAGCAGCTTGCATAAACTTTAACACTAGAGATATCAGAAGAATATACAGGAAAAGTGAGATCAATTTTGAGACATGTGCCAGTTGAGCCAGCCTGTGACACCTGAATGTCATTATAATGTTTTAACTTTAAAGTGGACAAAGTGGTACTTATAGGTGTGGAACTTGGTTTAATTTCAATCTTGTCAGAGTCAGATGCATTAAAAGTGACTTTTGAGGGCGAGGATGGGTTTTGATTTGGAAAGACATGTTGTGTTAGTGGAGTGAAAAAAAATAGCTTTCCAGTCTTGGCCACTAAATCCAAAGTCTTTTGTGCACCACTTAATTAAACTCGCTTCATCTTGCAGACTGAATGATATAGAAAAAAAAAATATATGAATCACTAATAGCTATAATGATTAGAAAAACACCGAAATTTATAAAGAAAAACGTTGGTAAGACAATCAAATATACCTAACTCTATGTTTACATTTAGACAAAGAATTTCAGAAAGTTACCATAGTACCTTGATTTACTGGCTTCTGATTGGTTAAAAACCATTCGAGACTGGCTTCAGTCCATTTTAGGAGAATTAGTTTCAGTAATCGCAAAAGTTTCATTAAGGTTGTTGCTATTGCAGCTGTATCCAAGAAGCAATATCAATGGTAATACGCAAATCCATTGTAAGCCACAAAGTATTCCAAAACAATTTGTGGTCAATAACACATGCTATAGTAGCCTGCATACACAGTGAAAATTTGTATTGGTATCCATACATAACATATAATCAACTGCAAACTAAACTACTAAATACTGGGTTACGCCTCAGCTAGAGTACCTTAATCCTAATCAAATATCTGAAAAATGAGTTGTAACCTCAAACTGAGCTCAGTTTTGACCTTTAGATGAGTCAGTAAACAACGCATCAACAAAATAGGCATATATCTCAAACTTCATCTGCATACCTGGATGCAAAGGCAAATTCAAAACGACGGCCTTAAATCGGGAATAGTCCACTTCATTATTCCAAGGTACAGTATCGTTTCCACTCTACTAACACCAAACTAGTTACATTATTTAGGCCTAACGTTATTGTCTCTCAATTCTCAGAAAACAACACTAACGTTAAGCCTAATATTCAGTACTAACCTTGCTAATATGCACTTGTTCAGACAATCCTAAAATGTTGTTGATTGGTCGGTTCGTTTCCGTATCTTTGTATGATCACGGTGCCACAGTACTGTACTGCTACTAGTAGTATAGTGTATACATAAAAACGTTAAGAATAATGTTGTCGTTCAAGTCGGATTGTTACGCAATTTGCCCTAAAAGATTGAATTATCGCCTTTGGACTGCACAAATCACATCAATAATGCAATACAATACTAATGCAAATAAAATTAAAACAAACGAAATAATAAAGTACGAAAACAGAAGCCGAAAAAAACATAAAACTCGCCACGTCTCTGTACACACCTGTCATCATTTCGTTTGATTCGTGTTTCTGTGGCGTTGTACTCTTATTTTTCAGTATACATGACTGAATAGATCATAAAAAGGTAAAACAAAAGTTCCACTGCTATAATTTCTTATAAATAGCCACAACAGAAGAAATGATGGAGAAAAGTTTTCATCTTCATAACATACGATCATCTTTAACCTGAAGTTTTATCAACATTTTGTACAGCTCTAGTAATCTTTCGCGAATCAACTTCTTAATTCAGAAACATAGTTTTGTAGTTTCTCGAAAATTTAGTCACTCACCAAAGTAAAGAACACGTTTTTTAAATAATGCAGAGTAAAGTTTAACACGGCAAAGTTAAGGATAAGGACAATTACAAAAAAATCGACTAAAGTTGAGTATGGCAGTGAAAGGGTTAAGGGCATGACAACTATGGAGAAAAACTCTGTATTCTCTTGGTGCCGTAAGCTCGTGCATATTTTGCTTAATGGTTAGTCCAGGGCTGAATTCAATGAGTAACAAAGAACGTAATAAAACTAACTGAAGCTTTTAATATGCAAAACTCATTTTTGTAACATTAATTTTATTGTTGTGATAATTCTGCACAAAGTTATCTTCCGACATTTGTGGATATATAAGTAGAGAAGCTGAATAACTCACCAGAAAAATATATAATGAATTATGATAATTGTTACAATTTTATTTGATGTCTATGTACATAAAAAGACAATTGTTTTTCTTTCTGTCACGTTCTTTGTCTCTTGAACATTTAATCGTAGACAAAATATATCATTACACTACTTATTAAAAAGGGAATATTCTAGTAAAATTATTCATTTTTTCCAATTCTTAAAATTTTGCATCGGTATCAATACATTTTTATGTTTCTTTTTATGTATTGAACAGCAAATCTGAGAAAAATCAGACAAAAGTATTTTACTTCTGAGAGAATTTCACGAGAAAAACTGATCCGTTGTCGATCGATTCGCTAAGCGTGTCAAGACGTGCGACTCGTCATCTGAGGGTCACGGGCTCAAATCCCCGTCGCAACAAACATGCCCGCTCTTTCAGCCGTGGTGCGTTATAATGTGACGGTCAATCCAACTATTCGTTGGAAAAATAGTACCCCAAGAGTTTGCAGTGGGTGGTGATGACAAGTTGCCTTCCCTCTAGTCTTACACTGCTAAATTAAGGACATCAAGATGCGTTCATCACATGAAGACCGAAATATTTTTGCTAACATTGCACTAAAGTTATTCCCTTTTTCTTAAAAAGAAATATAATATAGTTTTATTACTGAAAAAACACATGGAATGCCAGAAAACGATTATAAACATTCCTCTAGACGACAGTTGGCGTATTTTGTCTGATCGAAGAAATTTGATTTATTGTATATGTGATATTTACTTATCACTATTTTTACAAAAAAATATTGCTTAATTGTTTTAACGGGTATCAGCTAGTTACTCTGTAGTGAAAATAATTACAGAGTGAAACATATTAAAAATACGAAATTTATTGAAACATTGTAGTTTATTTTATTAGATAAAAAATCAAGAAAACAAGCTTCCTCATTTATAGTTCTAATCCAAAACTAAGCCTCGTTCTGCTACACACAAGAAGATATGACAGTGAGCACAGGAAATAAGTGTCATAAAACCAGCGATTAATTAATTGAATAAACGTGGGACAGTGTTGAAACGGAATATCAGAATAAAAACAAAATAATTAAATAGGACCGCTTCATTTATTTTGCTTTTATTAAGATCTATGAAGTGACACAGACCTGCGTTAAAACCACGTTCGAAAGAATATTGAACATTGAATAAAACATGAGTCTGTTTGTTCTACCATTTGCTAGTTATAGATTAAAATATTACTAAAATACATTTAGCTATTGTGTAACAGGTAAAAAAGGTTGATTTTGTTAAGACTAGTAAATTATTCGCCAGTGCCATTCTCGTTCCATACATTTTTATAAATTCGAATGCTTGGCCTAAATGGCGGTGTTGAGAAACATCTAGGCCCGGCAAGGCCAGATGGGTTAAGGCGTGTTATAATGTGACAGTCAATCCCACTATTCGTTGGTAAAAGAGTAGTCCAAGAGCTAGCGGGGGGTTGTGATGACTAGCTGCCTTCCCTCTAGTCTTACACTGCTAAATTAAAGACGGCTATCACAGATAGCCTTCGAGGAGCTTTGGAGAAATTTCAAAAAGAGACAAACAAACATAAACATCTTCGACTACAACGTATAACATAAGCTGGGCGCGTTATTTCTTCACCTAAGCGCCGCTATATAACAGTAAGAAAAATAAAACAGCGCTAGTGTTGAAGTTATATATTTACAAATGTAGTGGCACTGTTGCTGAAACTGCTTTTGAAACCGCACCTTAGTGGCTCAGCGGTATGTCTGCGGACTTACAAGCTAAAATCTGGGTTTCGATACCCGTGGGGGCAGAGCACAGACAGCCCATTGTGTAGCTTTGTGCTTAATTCACATAAAATATGAGTCTGTTTGTTCTACCATTTGCTAGTTATAGATTTAAATATTACTAAAATACATTTAGCTATTGTAGGTAAAAAAGGTTGATTTTGTTAAGACTAGTAAATTATTCGCCAGTGCCATTCTCGTTTCATACATTTTTATAAATTCGAATGCTTTAAATATTTTAATTTAGTTCTTTGCCAGGAGGAGCTGATAATCATGATGATATAATTATCGACAACATTTATCTTAAGTACAAAGGTGCATTATTTACACATACAAATAATCAGTCAATGAAATTAATGGTATTTAGTACGAGAGTTCAACTCATTGTAAAAAAGGTTATTGTTTGACAATTGTTACGTATTTTCGGTTTCTTGATTAATTAGCCGTGTATTCATACGAGTAAGTTAATCATAAAGTTTGTGAACAGCTTTTAAAACGACTTTTTTCATGATAGTTTTTGTTTTATTAGTTAATAATGCAGGAACAAAATAAGGTGTACTGATAAATGGTGATACTTTATTGCTAGAATGACATAATAAAGATTCTTCAGAACAGTCTATCTATACATGATGAGGGGAGAACAGATAATCATCATACAGTTATCCACACATTCAATGATAGTGCTTCAAAACACAATACTACGAAATAAATGAATAAGGAAATGTGAGCTTAAAGCGTAATTTCTTTGCAAAATGTGAGAGTTAATTTTTTTGGAAGAGGAATAAATGTTAAATTGAAGAACAAATATTTACATTAGTTATACTATTAGGCTTAATATTTCCACCTACGTTGGTACGAAAGTATTCGAGAATGGCCATCTCTGCAAAGAAATTACGGTTTCCTATTCTGCTCAAAGCTGAGGAAACAATTTGCTGTAATGACTCGGTGTGTTCGGAAATTTTGGGGGGTTGAAGAGGGTTTTGCTTCCCTTGCCCGTACGCCTATATATCTAGTCACTGCTGTATGTATTGTAGATACGCCAGATTTAATTTCGATAGATATATTTTTCTATTATAGTGTGATAATTTCATATCTCAGAATTTTTAATCATAATTTATTTTTACAGTAATATGAATTTTAGAAAATTTTGTTACTTAATGTTTATTACGGCCGGTAGTACTCGTATAAGCAGAAATTAATGCAGATATTAGTGAAAGTCTTCACATGTAGATTTTATGAAGTTGCGAAATGTCGCTTGAATGTGGCTAAATAGCATCCAATAATGCTATCTATATTTAATCGCAGACATAGATACAAATAACACTAGACAAGTCAGTCATAACCATTTATAATTGAGGGAAATGTGCTTATGTAGCTACCAATGCTATATGTTGAAGTTCGAACTGATAGACAATCTAAATGGCTGAGTGTGATAACTGTCCGTAAGGTTACAACCCAAAAGAATAAAGAGAACACAGTGCTATGACATTAACCTTTATTCAAACTGTAACGAACAGTCGAAAGCGGTGGGTATTACATTCCACAATCAATCAAAACTTTTTTATCCTTATAATTCATTTAGTGGGCGTCATTACAGTAGGCGTGGGGGGTTAGATGTAATCGATATGGATGATTACATCTATTTAGCGAGGAAGGCATTTCACCTGCACAGTCGACGGACAGTCATATAGCTTTTGATTTGAAATGATGACAACATTAAGCCTACATGACAGTCGAAATAGCCATCTATGACATTTTAATGTCATATGCTGACCAGTCAGGCTGTATTTAGACGCCGCCCAAAAGTACACTGTTTACTGATACAAGGTCCATGTACCTTCACTAATGGTGCTACCAGTGAATGTTAACATTGAAATTCATTAGATACATAGCTTTGCTTAACGGATGAGAGATAAAATTTGGGTTTACTTGTACCGTTTAATACACGTCTACTCTGATCAATGACGTCATAGCTCATCAGGGAAACAATTAAAATGTAGTCGTAATACTATCAACACCATTCGCCGAATTACACGAGAAGTTAAATTTTTGCATATGGTCCCACCCAGTCTAAAATCCGTGAGCTGTCAGTATTACTATGACAAATAATCAGTACGTGGTACAAGTGGTCCAAAATATTTTGTGTTTGCTGAACAATAAAAAACAATAACATGACACATTGATGTAATTGTGATTTATATATGAAAAAGTACTTATAACAGAGTAAGCCTGCAGTATATATGTACATGTCTTTCTATTCTGTAACATTTAATCGATCGTAACGCGCGTGTGAAGCATCAGTTAAGTGTAGCATATTGTTGACTGTGTACTTACAAGTTCACATGAAAACAAAGTGCTGCACAAACTATTCTCACATGAAATTGTTGTAGATGAGTATTGTTCTCCACATATTCTTGAAACTAATCCAGTTACTCAGTCGGAAAAGTTAGGTTTATTACTTTGGCCTTTCTCTACTTATCATGTTTGTAAGATCTTTGAAACTCCTTATGGGATGCGTTACCCATACAGCTGTTTCCTGAAGAAAAAAATTGGTGCTGAAGAAAAATTGTATTTCTATTTCAATATTAAATACTGATAATCTAAAATTATTGCGCAATTATAATTTTATACAAGTTTAAAAAGGGCCATTATGAGCAGTATTGACGTGTTCATGATCGGAAAATGTATTGGTCATGAAACGTAACGTGTGAATATGGTAGAGTAAGACGCTAACACTTACAGCAAATATCAAACTTGTGTTATTGTGTAAAGTTTTAGACAATGCTAGATTAATTAAATAGCAATGAAAAGTAACACGTCTCACTTGTTTTTAATTATTTAGGTATATACCCATAAAAATGGTCTATTTAAAACTTTCAACTTTATTTGCACATGAAATTGATACAATATGTAATTTTATAACTTGTAAACATTAGTTTAGTATATTATAACAATAATTTTGTTTTAATCTTCAGATATCTTGTACTACACCGGTAATATGTTTATGTTTTACATAACTAAGTAATCTTTGTTATGTCCATATTCAAAGGTGAGCCCCAGCTACGGGGAATAATATTTGCTTTTACAAATATCAGACATACAACTGAGCCACTGGGGGAGGGGAGGGTTGTAGCAAACATTTTTCCCTCTGCTTCAAGTCTTTAATTATTAGATCTTACAGAGACCATTTACAGGGAAGGAACTCAGATACAAAATATCTACAACAAAATGTAACATTCTCGGACAACACGAGGTTTACTGGTTCATCCTGGCTGTTCATTCTTCTCAATTAAAAAAAAAAACTTTAAAGTCAATCCTTATCATTCACATATTTATCAAGCTTTGTCTTAAATTCACTTAAATTTACTACCTTTACAACATTCGAAAGTTATACATTCCAAAGGCCAACAATGATGTTAGAAAAATAAAACCTCAGCTGAAGATGACTCTTTCCCAGCCAAACGTTTTATTTGGATCACCTAATCCTACTTTTCTCACTGTTAAGTATGAAAAAAACAAATTAATTCACTTTACAGTCTAAACACTACACTCAGGCCCTAAATATCTTTTATTTTTTTCAAGAGAAAAATAATATGAGAGATTTCAACCTTTTTTCAAATGACAAATCTTAATCACAGGCATCATCTCAGTAATTCTTCTCTGAATCATTTCTTGCAATTCAATCGATTTCCTAAGGAAAGGAACTCAAGAATGGATATTGTATTCCAAATGTGGTCGAGTCAATGATCTGTACAATAAATTTATAACATCTTCAGATTTATATTTCATATTTCTGTAGATAAAACCTAAAATACTATTTGTCCTACAACAAGCAACAACACTATGCTCGGATGGCTTTTAAAACTGATCCTCCATAACAGTTTTGGTTATTCCCATCCAAATAATATTTATAATTCAAATTAAGATAATCCGCATGCGTTATCTTGTATTTATTACAATTAAAATCATTTGCTATTTATTCGCCCAGCTTAATAAACGATCTAATTTTATTTGTAAATCAGCAACATCCTGTTGACTGCTAACAAAACTCAAGACATTAATATTATCTGTAAATTTAAGTAATTTATTGACCATTCCTTTATTTATGTCACTGGTGTAAACCAAAAAAGAACAGAAAACCAAAGATTGAGTCATGATGGGCTCAACTTGTGACATTACTTCAGTTTGACTGAATTTCATTGGTAACAACCCTCTGGTTTCTTCCATCCTTCCACTCTTCTATTCATTTTGTTAACTTTTTTATCAGAGCTTATCAAATGCTTCTTGAAAAATCCAAATACATTAAATTTACAGTATATGTATATTACCTTCAACTACACATGCAGTAATTTTTTCAATAAATGTCAAAACATTTGTAAAGCAAGATTTTTACTTAGTGAATCCATATAGACTATTCAATAGAATTCTAAACTTCGTTAAATGGCTTTGTAAGCCATCACTATTTAAACTTTCCAAAACTGATGTAAGACTAATTGGCTTATAATTACTGTACCAATTTTTACCACTATCCTTGAAGAGAAGTTACATTATCTAACGTACTATTCCCTTGTACCTGACCACTATTCAAAGACTTGCAAAAATAGTAGCCTTACATATTCAATAGTTAACCTCATTCAAAACATAAAAAACCTACAGAAATATTATCTGGCCGAGGAGACTTATTATTCTCTAAACTTCCAAATTTTTTCTTAATTATTTCAAATTAGTTTGGTGTTCTAATTTTATCTTGTTTCCATTTATCAACTGTTCAAGGTTTGTTAAACTGCTGAAAGATTCGTTAGTAGAAGCCGAAGAAAAAGCAAAATTTAAGAAGACAGCCATAATATAAACATCACATACTGGCCTTCTTTTATCATTCATCAAGAGCCCTACCTCATTATAATATTTAATTTATTTTTTAAATATATAAAGAAGACTTTACTGTTAATGTTTACATTGCCAGCCAATCTTTTTTCGTGCATTCTCGTTGATGTCCAAATTTTTTGTTTTACCGACTCTCTTCATCTTCTGTCATACAAATCAATTTATATTTTTAATGGTTTTTAAGAATTTTATTTCTTAAACTTCTTGAATACTTAAAAAAATTATCTTGAAAGATTTCTACATCTGATCAATGTTTCCAAATAACTTAGCTGTCCAATTTACAACAGGTAATTTTTGTCGTATCTCTTCAAAATTTAAAATTTTTCTTTACAAAAATATTATTCCTTATCTTAAACATTGAACTTAATAGAGCAATATTCATTGCACCCACATGGTCTCCATATTTTACCCTTTGAATCATTTTTATATTTAAAGTTAACAATACATCTAAAATAGCATTGTTTTTGGTAAATTCCTTTACTAACTGGTAAAGAAAGCCATCTTGAAAAGTTTTCAAGAACCTTTCTTCTTCATGGCTTGACTCCAGCATTTCCCAATCGATATGCCTGAAATTAAAATCATCAATAATTATGACTTTATTAACAGCTGAAATCTTAGTCTCATTGTAAAGTTTCTCATTGATTTCATCAGTAAAATTCGGCGGTATGTAATAAATTCATACTGAAAACTTTTTCCTTTAAAATCGATTAACTTAAATGAAAATCATTTGGTGGTGAGTAATAAATTCACACTATTTTTTTTCCTTTTATATCGATAAAATGAATTCAAAATGGAGTCAGTCTGTTTGATGATGTATTTAATATTCTCAGTATCAGTAGGATATAACACATTTTATATATCAAGCCGTTTTTCCCAATTTTTCAACACTCTACTGTTATTATATAGTCTGTAACCATGTATTTCAAAGAAACCTCTGACATTAAAATCATCTATATTTAACCAGGTTTCAGTTATTCCCATTATGGTTAAACCCTATATTCATACCAGTGCTTTAAATTCTTCATTTATTTTTAAGCATTACAACTGCAACAATTTAGCCTATCCTTATAACAACTTATAAACTCATTTCCTGTGTCAAACTTTTCTCTGCCTTTTATTCTTTTTACATTTAAATTTTCCTGGCTCTCCCCAGTGCTTAACCCTAGAATAAAACTTTCTTTTATAATAAAATTACTTGCATAAGCAAACAAGCCAAATGTAAATCATGCACTCCAAAAAGTTCACTTCTTCCACAGAACTTTTCATCCTTCCATTCTAACCTAAGCCTACCCCTTAGTAGTATAATCTTATTCTTTTCTTCATATTTTGCAATATGGACTGTTCTATCCATATATCCTTGTCAAGGGATCACCTATAATTTTCTTATCATCCATGTCCTTCTCTAACCCTTCTGTTTTCTTTCCCATTAATAGTTCCTCACCTGCAGAAGCCAAGGGCTGAAATTTGTTACTCAACAGAATAGTCTCATTATATAACTAAAGAAACTATTTTCCACTCCAACTGTATTTTTTCTAGCATCCTAAAATTCATTGTTAGCAGATGTATTCTTTACATGCTAAAGCTTAAGCTTTTAAAATCCTGCTTCCACTTTTCATAGTCTTCTCTTTATCTGTTGCTTCTACTTTCATTATAATAGCCTCATATTAATTCTTCAACGTACAAATTCTACATCAAAATGGTGCATCTTTATTTCTGGCATGTACTTTAAAGGAAGCTGTGATGAATAGATGAAAAGAGAATATGACCATTCGGTTATAACTCGGTAAAACGTGGAAAATGGGGTATTGTAAAGAGAAACAGTACTAAATTTATTATCTTTATGTTGTAGTATATGTGATGTATTATAAATAAAATAGGTGTAATGATTTGTGTAAATTCTTTTAAACTTCGTGTTGTTTGCATTTTGAAGCATTGCTACCAATTTTTGTCACAGGCGCTCAGATAAATTCGAATAAGCTTATTATATTTATATGAAAAATTTTAGATCTACTTGAATTAAGAATATCGAAAGTGGAGGTGCTGATACACAAATTACATTACTGTCCAAACTTGAAAGGATACGACGCGCCCTCTCTTGTTTACTAACAACAATATTTAAGATGTGTGCTTTTCAGTGACACCTAATATATACTGAATGAAAAAAACAGATGTTAATCTTAAGATTTCCCATTGGGCTGAAATCCAATGCATTCTTCATATGACAGACCAGATGCGCGTGTTTTGTAAACAACTTTTTGTCACTAATTTCTAAGTTAATATTAGGTTTATATGACCTGAGCTCCAGAAATGCATTCAAATGAAATATTAAAATTTTCGAAACGTCTACTTTAGATGAAAAAATAGGTTATGTGTTGTGAGATGAGGTTGTTTTACTATTCTCAGTTTGACTGGCGGGCTTTGTAAGCTCAACACATAGCAATGACGACCGTTTGCACATGTTGAAAATGACGTGACTCGCAAGCTTGTGTTTCATTTATATTTATGGTTACAGACACAAGCATAAAAGTTATATTTACGGTATTGGAGGGTACGATAGCCGTAAAGTGCAATAGAACCGGCCCGGCACAGCCAAGCGTGTTGAAGTGTGCGACTCATACTCTCAGGATCGCGCCAAATATGCTCGCTCTTTTAGCCGTGGGGTGTTATATCATGACGGTCAATCCCACTATTCGTTGGTAAAAGAGTAGTCCAAGAGTTGGAGGTGGGTGGTGATGACTAGCTGCCTTCCCTCTAGTCTTACACTGCTAAATTCGGGACGGCTAGCACAGATAGCATTCGAGTAGTTTTGTACGAAATTCCAAAACAAACAAACAAAAAATCACGCGATACACACAAATATTTCATTTTCATAGCTTAATTTAATCCTTTAATTTCAGATGACCCGCTGGGATTTTACTATTAAGTGCCAGACGATCGTTTATACGGGGCAAGATATTTTAAATTAAAAAAATCCGTGATGAGTATTATTTTTTCATATTTATTTTCATAATTCTAATAACTAAGTCAAAGCTTTTCTCTGATTTTCAACATTGGACTTCATAATGAAACGAGACTAAAACCAAAAATATTTCACATTAATAAGATAAAACTTGTCGTAGTTTTTGTTCCAGTTTTTAAAATATGATGTTTTAAATGCAAACTACAAAAAATGCCTTAGCAAATTTGAGACAATAAACCAAAAACAGTGTGTACGCCCAGTTTTAACCGTTCATTACAAGCGTTTGTAAATTTTCATGAAAATTGGTGCAGCTAATCCTAAGTCTTCGTTCCTCAAATTTCAATCTTCTTTATGGGAGTCACAATAAAAATGAGAAAATTACTGAAGTGGAACAATGCACACCAATTTAATGTTAGTTCGTGTATCTGGACTTGAGAGTCATCCAAATTCTTTTGATATTCACGCAGAGGCTAAAATTTGAAAAATTCCAAATTGTGAACTTAGATTATTATTCGATAAGCTTTTTGAATGTTAATACCAATTTTCAACAAATCTGGTTTACACAGTTTAAGAGCCCGTCAAACACACTGCTCCCCCTTTTTGGGGGGATTTTTCACATTCACTTTTTTTGCTGAGAGGGAGTGTAAAGAGCAAAATGCAAAAGTATTTTTTGAAGAATTTGGAATATTTCAAAAATTAGGTAAATAAAGATACGTACAGCGAAGAACGTATAAGTATTTGTTACTTCTTAATATCTCTTGTAAACGATTTAAATTAATTTCATTCCACCAATTGAACTTTATTGGGTTTCATTAATTTCACTTTCAGTGTCTACAATTAGCGGTGGTAACGTGCTCAGTTTTATTAAATGTGGCTTCTGTACTCAAATTAGCCACAAACATTTTGATTAGACTTAACGTATTGTATTCAGGTTTGACTAGAGCAGTTTAATGTTACTTTTTAAACTTAACCTACATTTGATATTTGTTATTCAGAAACAACGACCTTGTTGATAATTTAATATGGATTTAAATTGTACTTAATAAGTATGCATAATGGGAAATTCGAACAAGATATGGTACTGCAGGATGTTACTGAAACTTTACTGGCTGATTTTAAGCTGGAGAATAAATGGCCAGAACACAATGAACGCAATATTTATTAGAACTTAAAACAAAGATATAGTATGTGTACTTGCTTACGATGGACTATCACTTGTTTACAGAGTCAGGATCGGGTTAGACTTGGACGGGACTCGGAATCAGAATAGTTAAACGAAAACCTTCTACTTGTTAAGAAACATCGTATTTATCAACGCGATTGACCTACGTCGTTACTAGATGTTTTCATTCTGCATAGTTGAATATTGAGGTATATGCTATCAACATCTTGAGACAAACCTCGTATAAGAAACAAAAATAAACTGAAATGAGATCGACTTCACAGATTTTCTTGGCCACTTGTTATTTAAACATCTGTACATATTCAGAACAAATAATAATTTCAGATTAAATGTTGATACTGCAGGAAGAAAAAAATTGTGATATATTTCTATATTAAAATCAGTATTTTTTTTTCTCGGCGAGACAATAAAACATTCGTCATTTTCTATCTAATAAGTACAATTTCTTATTCAAATAACGGTTTATCAAATGTATGCTTAAGAATATGCAGTAGTTAGTAAGATGTTTAAAAACTAATTATCAGTTTTTATTTTCATTGAAAGGCATCCAATGCTCCCCAAACCAAAACCATATATCGTGATGTCGAATCTTTCAAAGGTCGTCAAGATGTTTTGGTTATTACTGGAGAATTGAGTCTAAATATCCTAGCAGATAAGGTGAATGTACAAGGAAGTGGTAAATACTTGAAAGATTTCACGTATTCCTCGAAATATATTGAAAATGTGGTGCACGTCAGTTTTGAAACGGTAAGAGACATTGAATTTTTGCATGTGAATCTTTCTGAAGATGAGAAGAGTTGGCTTTCAATACATCTTATACGACCACACACTGGCGAAACGAAACAGGAAATATTAAAATCACAGAATTCTGAGTTACATATGATAAAACAATAACAATGAAAAACTGATTCTCAATAAAGTACAAAAATGTTTTATTTTATTGTTTTGGACAAAGTTACTAAGGCTTAACTGTCACTGTCCCTAATTTTAATCTCTCGAGAAGACGACCAGCTGTCAGTAACCAATGGCAACTCTTGTGATACTTTTAAAAATAAACTAAGGGATTGGCCACAAGTTTGTAATGCCTCCATTTCAGAAAAGGCAAGCTTGTTCAGCTATATGTTTCGAATCTGTGACCTACAGACTGCGAACTAAACAGCTTAATCATCAGGCCGTGCTATGTTCCGAAAAGTTAAATATAGTTTTTAATTCATATTAACACATCGATTAAAAACATATTTCGAGTCTTCTGTAACATTTCGAGTGTAGAAGGTCTTAATGTTAAAGATTGTTCTGAATCTTGTTTTTAAGAAAAGCAGATTATGACCAAGGTTCAAAATTTTAAGTTTTTCCTTTGTTGCTTACAAAGACTCTACTACACAAACACGCCATTCGTGTTTTGAAAAATAAAACGCATAGAATTGAATTAGTTAAAGGCAAAAATATTTAAAAGATGCACTGTTTAACGCTTGTATTTTGACATGTAATATGGTTTTAAAAAACTACATAAAAAAGATGAATGAACACACCTTTACACAGCGCCCTCTATGTGTCTCAGCGATAAGTCTAAAGTCTCATAACGTCAAAACCCATGGCCAAGTGTACTTGGCACTCGACTTGACACTGCAATCAAACTTCTATGTTTCATTTTTTAGTTTTTATAAAAAAGACAAAAATATCTCTTTCAATCATCTTTTCATTTTACTTTATTTTTATACGTTTTATTATTGCTTTTCGAAGGAACAGCAGAAAGTTTTTTTTTCACTCTCAACGCTAACGTCCGTGGTTCGATTTCTCGCGGTGGACACAGCCGATAACCCAAGATAGTTTTGCTGTAAAACAAACAACATTCTTATCTTGAGAATTTTATATGCAAAAACGGCTCGTTTGGGTTCAGAAAATAATTTAAATAGAAGAGCGAACAACGTTTCGACCTTCTTCGTAACATTCTATCAGACACGAACAAATTTAAACCAATACACACAAATCCAACAAAGACACATGAGACGCAACTGAACAAATTACTACTACAAATGAAAACAGCCAACACAATTTCACAAACACTTCATTCCTATCTACGTAAAACCGTCTCACGCACACCGCAAATATACGTCATCCCCAAACCTCATAAACCAGATTGTCCATTACGACCAATAATGTCAACATATGAATCGTTTAATTACAATCTTGGTAAATACATAGCATGGGTATTCTCCAAATATCCAACATCAGCCAGCTCATTCATCAAAGACTCTTTTAATTTCAAGTCTAATCTAAATCGACTTAATCATAAAGCCTTAATGGCCAGTTTCTATGTTATATCCCTCTTTACAGAAGTTCGAACAACAGAAGCCTGCGAGATAGCCTTAGAACTCTATATCCGAGACCCTTACCCAATTATAGACATTCCCAGTAACCATTTAGCAACCATCTTAGAATTCACCATAATAAAGACAAACTTCATGTTCAATAACCAAAACTATATACAAACAAATGGCCTAAGCATGGGCAACCCAGTATACCAGTTCTAGTCAATATTTTTATGACACAAATTGAAACACAAGCAATTAATACAGCATTATATCCACCACTATACTGGTACAGATATGTAGATGACACGGTTGCGGGATTCAAATCTGCAGAACACATACTTAATTTTTTCACTCACATTAACTCTATACATCCCAACATTAACTGCACATGTGAACAGGAAGAAAGCAATCAAATATCATTTCTTAACCTCAAAATTACAAGAACCGACACACAATTCAAAACAGAAGTCCACCGAAACATCACCCATACTGGGCTATACATTCCTTGGGACTCAGCACATGAAACAAAACAAAAACTCAACATACTAAGAAATTAGATAAACACAGCCATAAACCTATGCTCACCAGATAAAATTAACGATGAATTAGAGAAAATAAAACAATACTTCATCAACATCAATAAATTTCCTCCACAAACTGTGGAAAACATTATACGCACACACCTAGAGAGAAAGCAAAGTCAATCAACAAAAGTAAATATATCTCACGAATCAAAAAATCACGAAACCATATACTGCTGTATACCATATATTCCTGACATCAGCAAACAAATAACCAACATTTGGCAAAAACTAGTAACAAAATATAACATTCCAGTAAATACTAAATTTATTCAAAAACCAGGCACAAAACTATGTAAGAACGACACTGACAAACACCACACCAACATTATTTATAAAATACAATGTGATAACTGCCACGACTTCTGTATTGGAGAAACAAGTAGAAAAATGGAAACCAGATTCAAAGAACATAAAAAGTCACCTTCACACGTTTTCGAACACTGCAAGTCAAATGGACACAACATAACCATAGAAAACACTAAAATACTAAATAAAGAAACAAACATAAACAAACGCAAAATTAAAGAAGCCTTACTTATACAACAGCTTAAACCCAAAATAAACCAAAATAAAGGAACGCCATTATACCTAAATTAATAATATAGATAAAATTATATATTCAAACATCTAACCCTGCCCTTTACATTGCGACACTCAGTTACACAACCCCTTCCAAACATGTGGTCAGCTTCCGGTCAGTTACCTCTTTCTTTGTGAACCTGACGATGACCGAAGAAGGTCGAAACGTTGTTCGCTCTTCTATTTAAAATATTTTCTGAATCCAAACGAGCCGTTTTTGCATATAAAATTCTCAACAAGTGGGTTTCTCGACATCACTGATTCTTATCTTGATATGAATATCCCGCTTATAGCCTTTTCTATATTTCTTAATTGTTGGCTTAAAAATGTAATCCTTGCATTTCGGTTCAATTTGTTTCTGAACTTTTATGACGATCCCCATTCCCCCATTTTTAAATTAACAATTTTCCCAAGTCTTTTTTTTTCCCCAAATGACAAATCTTGATATTTTAAGAACAATAAACAAACTTTTCATGGAAAACGCCAGGCCTACTTTGCTGATTGTTGTTATTTATTGCCAAACATCATGCTACACAAAGAGCTAACCGTTCTTTATCTGACACGGGTATCGAAATCCAATTTACAGCGCTTTGTTTCACAGGTATCCCATGGTGCCAGCAGAGGGCCATTAATTAGTGGAAGAGTAGCCAAAAATTTTGTGGTGATGATTAGTTGTCTTCCCTCTAGCATTACAATGCTAAATTAGAGACGGCTTGCGCAGATAGCACTCATGTAGCTTTGCGCGAAATTAAAAACAACAAACGAACATTCACTGTATGAATACTAACCCGGATACAAATTCATCTTGCCAGTCGTTCTTCGTACGATCTGTTCATTTATTCCATTGCGAGTCAACAAAATTGAATGTTACACAAATGTAATTTTCAGATAAAAATTCCATAACTACAACACGATCTTAAAACTAAAATGTTATTAGAAAATTATTATAAATTGCTATTTTCATAAAAATCTTTAGGACAGGTCTGTGAATTTCAAAATACTAAGACGAAGAGGAATATGTCTGGGTGGGAAGTAGTGGGTTATACAACAAAAGAGTTTTGGTTGCAAGATAAATAGAATGACAAGAATAGACATTTGAATATCAAATAGAAAGACGTTCAAGAATGGAAATATCGGCGTTCGGTAAGACAAAGCAAAATTGAAATCTAAGGAGTAAATACTTAAATGTATGAATAGATTTAGATCTGAAACAATTAGTAAGGCAATGAATAGAATTCTGGAGGTCAAACAGTTAAACGATAGATGAAAAATAAAGACCTCGATACCAGATTTTTGGAAAATTATGAAAAATAGATAAGATTTTCAAATAGCAAAACGAAGAGGAATAGAGATGTTGTGGAAAATGGTGGGTAAAACAACGGAGACATGGATGTCATATTGTCAGAAAAATGATGCCAAAGGAGATCTGAAGAATAAATACTTATAATGGTTTCAATAGAAATTTGGAACCTAAGTACTTTACAAGGTGAAGGATAGATAAACGGATGTCAAACAGTTAATACATAAGTGGAAAATAAAGATGTGGATGACATTTCCATAAAATATGAATGGATATATGAATTTCAAACAGAAAGACCAAGAACAGAAATTTCGGTGTTAAAAACAAACTAAAAAAGAACGGAGATTTGGTTGTAAAATAGTTTGCAAGATCATGAATAGAAACTGATATCAGGCGATGGGTAAGATAATGCAAGATGTAGATCTGGTGAATAAAGTTTAGAAAAACGCTGTAATATTTGTATTGAAGTGCGTGAAGGAAAGTTCCCCGGTTTTAAAGCGAAGATAGTTTGTTTCAAAAGAACTAGAAATCTATACACGTTTGGTTATGTATGTATATTGCGAGTATCGACGCTGAATTACAGTAGCTGGAGATACAGCTTTCCTTTATTACAGTAAAAGCTTTTACGTAATGCTGTTGAATGAAGTTTAAATAACTAACGAAAACGTCGGAAGTACCAGTTCTTCAACAACGATGAAAGAACTGTACAGCTTTAATTTATACACATGATACAAAAAGTTACACATGAGTGAATGAGACCAAAATATTTCACTAAAAAACAGTTTATAGTTCTAGTTAATGACCTTCTGTAACAGAGACCGTGGTTGCGCCTTCGCAAGCCTCCCGACGCCGACGTTCTACACCTTCCGTAACAGAGAACGTGGAAGCGCCTTCGCCAGCCTCCCGACACCGACGTTCTATATCCCTCGTCATTTGATTATCATCCGTAAGGAATACCGTGGATATACACGGGTCTGTTGGGTAAAAATGCAACGATTTGACTTTAAAATATAAAAACAAAATTACTAAAACAATCATACACTCTATCCCTTCGAAATTTTATTTAGTAATTTTAAATACATATAGAATAACTAAAACTATAAAGCTCTCCTTCTTTTCATCTGCTGGTATTTATACAATTCGTCTTTGATGAATTCTGAGAGCTCTGAAATTTCGCATGCTCATAAATATGCCGTAGAGAGAGCAGTCCATATGCATTGTATGATAAAGGTAAGTAAAGTCTATTGCCGGACTGTTTCCATGGACATAGGTTCCTTTCTATGTGCATATTTGGAAGATTCTCTAAACAGTATTATAATTATCGTTCATTGCGCTATGTACGGATGGCACGGACATTAGTTTTAAAGTAATACAAAACGCATCTAGATTTTCTGATCCACATGTCATGAAAAGGGACATTTAGTGTCTTACCTACCGTAGTCGCTCTTTCATAAGAAAGACACACTTTCTGTTAACTTATAGAGCGAAATCGTGTTCATGAGCTTCGACTATTATGTTGATTATAATACTATGTTAAAGTGTGGAGTCTATAAAATAAATTTTACAACCAACTAACCCTCGTATACCATCTTACAAAAATATTAAAGAAACATATACAAGGAAAAACCAAATCATACCTCAGTCGACAAGTAGGGCTGACTACTGATCTTAAAAGTAAAAACAAAAAGGATTGAAACTGACAAAACAAAGGGACCTAGATTTTGTATTCATAAAATATTGTAAATTATTCATAAAAGAAATATTTTAAGGTTGCTTGATTGAAAACTATTATGATTCTGATGAAATACCGAGATAGCTTTACTCAAAGTTCAGAAGAGATGATAAACTGACGGGGCAAATTTTGGAAAATAAGGAGAATGATGGAAGTTTTAACCAGTCTACCTCTTCAATATTTGCATATATACTAGTTGTTGTATGGGGCTGTGCATTATCCTGGTGTAACACAACACTTTTACGATTGACTAAAGCAGGCTTCTTATATTTCAGTGCAACATTCAAGCGCACTAACTGTTTTCACAATAGAAGTCTGAAATAATCCTTACATTGAGTGGCACCAACTCAAAGCAGATCACACCAGCGATATCCCACTTAGGTCGAACAATTTGCCTTCGTTCCATTTGTTCCACTTGCATAGTACATTGAGGTAATCAACGCTGTTAACAACGATCCTGTGGTAAGTAGAGTACACATTGAACGTTTTTAGTAAGTTGTCTGTTCTGTCGATGTTTCGTTCGAAATGCTTTCTCTTTATGACACGTGACTGGAGGTATACTATTGCTGTCAATCCTGCCTCCCGCTAGTACAGCGGTATGTCTCCGGATTTTCAAAGCTAATATCAGGGGTTCGATTCCCCTCTGTGGACTGAGTAGATAGCCTGATGTGGCTTTCATATAAGGAAAACACACACGCTGTGAATCCAATCATTTCCTTGTGAAACTGTGCGTGGTGAGTGGTGACCACTCGGCACCTTTCGTCTTTTCTTTCACTACTAAATTACCGACGGATGTAGCATATGGCCCTCGTGTAGTATATAGCCAAATTCAAACCAATAGTCTCTTCAGACAAATCTAATAAGCTAACGAATTTTTCAAAATTTGGTTTCGTTCACTATAATAGAGAAACTTTGGAATTATCTATCGAAATTTGCATTCTGAGAGTCACAGACTTTACCGTCTTCACTCGTGAATGAATTTGAACGAAATAATAAGTTTGCCCAAATACCTATCAAGAAACACACACACTCGTGAAATATGGACAATCCATGATTGAAGATAAATTCGGATGTTGTCAGAAAAAATCCCATGCGTTTGATATGATGTTAAACTAATCTGCAACTATAACAATTTATAGTTATAAAATAGTAATTACCTATCACCGTATTGGTTTGTGTTTTGTTTTTTAATCTATTTTTCCAACCGCTTTTTGTTATAATCCTACCCCCATTTGTGAGCATTTCAGATCTTGGATGCACAACCCACGTATCAAATTTTAAACTTTAAGTAAAGAATGATTCTAAATGTATAATATTAGTTTTACTCAGAAATATTTAAAACTGTTTAGTTTTGTAACATTTATTCAATGCACGTCACAAAGAAGAATTAACACCAATCCAGACTTTCATGTTTGTTTCTCCAGAAAACAATCTACCTATTTTTATTAAAGACCTAATTCTAAATTCTATATTATATTAGTTAACTAATTTTCATTTTTCACATACTAATTACTCATGTCGTTTTTTGTACAATTTTCTTGATGGTTTACTAACGACAATCTTTATTTTACTCTTGTATGTTACTACAGAATGGATCTACACAACAACCAATGAAGGCCAACTTTGAAAGTGGTTACAGACAACATTTATATGTGATTGGACAGAGAACATTATGTACTACTTATTTTATATATATCACGAACAGTGTTGTGTTTCCATCAATTGTTCTCTGTCTTCTGTTTATGGTGGTCTTTTCTTGCGCTGAGTTTGAAAAAGCGGATGAAGTCAAAGTTCAACATTAACTATTTAAATAACAGTATTAGAGGTATGAGTAATGTTAACAAGAAACAGGATATTCTACACTAACTTTTATAAATTAATAGCATATTCATTCACATATCGATATGTGACAAAAAGACTATCTCTATTGTCTCTGAAGTTAAAACAAATTGACGAGAGTTGAGGGTTGTAACATTATCTCTCTAAATCTAAATTGTAGTTACCGACATATCTTGTATCAATAAACTTATGCTTCTTATCTTTACTTTGTTCCACACATTTGTTTGATAATACTGCTATCCTTACCCTTATTCTTCTGCGGTGATAAGCGAACTCGGTCTAAGTAGAACCAGTTGGTGGTTTTTGATCTACTGCACTACACGTGCACAAGGGTGTAGTATTTTAAGTAAATGTGACACCTAACAGAACATTTAAGTGTTACTTAATGGTTATGTTGGCTATGTAAATTCAAATATAACGTAACGGTAATTCTGGTCATATAAGTTATGTACTGTATTTGACGTTTGTATGAACTGCTCCTTTCTGGAGTTGAGGATTATATGAGGTTTTATTAATATATTTTAAATACGTAGTGAAAGTTTGTTGAAACGTAGAGCGTCTAGTGACAACAGCTTGTACGTTTCGTGTTCCACAGATAACGTGTCCACTTTTATCTCTGTACTGGTGGTATCGTTAATAATATTAGCTAATGTATTTAATGATATTACTTTTTAAACATTTATTTATTGGTAAATTTTAGTTGCAGATTTTGTTTCGCATTATCAACTTAATACAAGTATTCAGGACTAACCTAAATCTCCTGAGCTGGTCTCGCCTTATTGGGATAAAGGCCGAAAATGATTCTTTTTATAAAAAAGGAACGTTAGAAAAAGACAAAGTTATTTATACATTTGTACATTAAGGGTATCGACACTGAATAGCAGTAGCTGAATCCTTCATTACAATAGAAGCTTTCACGTAGTACTGTTGAATAAAGTTCGTTAATTAGCGAAAACTTCCGAAATACCAGTTCTTAAACAACGATAAAGAACTGTACAATTTTAATTTAAACACATGATACAAAAAGCTACATATTAGCGAATGAGACCACAACATTTCACTAAGAACAGTTCATAGTTCTAGTTATTGCCCTTCCGTAACAGATACCGTGGTGACGCCTTCGCCAGCCTCCCGACCCCGACCTTCTACATCTCTCGTCATTTGATTATCGATCATAACCAATTTAAAACAAAATTACTAACACAATTTTACACTCCATCACTTCAAAATTCTAAAATACATAAAGAATAACTAAAACCATAAACCTCTCGTTTTGTGTATCTGCTGGTATTTATACAACTTGTCTTTGATGAATTTTGAGAGCTCTGAAATTGCGCATGCTCATAAATATGCCGTACAGAGAACAGTCGGTATGCATTGTATGATAAAGGGAGGTATAGTTGATTGCCGACCTCTTTCCCTGTACATTGGTTTCTTACTATGTGCATATTGGGAAGATTCTCTAAACAGTATTTCAATTATCGTTCATTGCATTATGTAAGGATGGTACGGATTCTAGTTTTAAATTGACACAAAACTCATCTAGATTTTCTGATCCACATGTCATTAAAAGGTACATATAGTGTCTTACCTACCGTAATCGCTCTTTTATAAAAAAGATAAACATTCAATTGACTTTATTATAGTGCTATGTTAAAGTTTGGAATCTATAAAATACATTTTACAACCTCGTATAACATCTTACAAAAATATTAAACAAACATATACAAGGAAAAACCAAATCAGAGTTCAGTCGATAAGAAGAGCTGACTATTGATCTTAAAATAAACACAAAAATGATTGAAACTGACAAAACATAAAGACATAGATTTTGTATTCATAAAATATTGTACATTATTCATAAAATAAATTTTTTAAGGTTGCCTGATTGAAAACTATAATTATTCTAAAGAAATTCCGAGACAGCTATACACAACATATGTGAGTTCCTAACATCAGTTATTCCTAAATCAGTGGCTCCCAAACTGTTGGTAATTTAACAATTTATCGGGGGTAATGGAGGGGTGACAGAGAAAAAAGTTAAAATTCTGAAAATCAAGAAAACATTCAGGTAGCTTGTATTAGGATTAATGTTAACTTAGTCCTAGAATGTAAACTTGTAAATTAAACCTATTTTAAGTGTTTTATAAAGTTAAACCAAATAACAATAAACATCAAAAACTAATATACAGTAGTAGAAAAGAAAAAATATATATCTAAGTGTATGTGGTAAAAGTATTTTGATAAGTATGCTTTAGAACACAAGTCACTCAGTAACCCTGATGACTCATGGACGTGTCCAGTACGCGTCACTCATTGCCTGAGGTTGCCTCTATTTCATACTGTCAGTTTCTATGCGAGCATCAGCCGAGGTAGACAAAACCTGGTATGTATGTGTACTGCCGTGTGCAGTATAGTTAGTATTCACCTACTATTACATCATTCCTATGCTGAATAAGCTCTTTTAATGCTATCTAGAATGCCATGAAAAAATAAATAATAAGTTCACATTGTTCACACTTTTTTATGCAGTTTTTCCTTTTCTTTTTCTGCAGATTAAACAATAAAATGTCTGAAAAGCGCACCTACTCTGACGCCTTTCTTGGCTATGGCTTTGTGAATTTACCTTCTATTGGAGAGGATCGGCCACAATGTGTAGTATGTCACAAAGTGTTGACAAATGAAAGCCTCAAGCCATCAAAAGTGCCATCCAAATCTTCACAATGAGGATCAGGCTTATTTTCAGCGCCGGGCTGTAGCCTTGAAGAATAACCAGTTCGGTTCAAAAGCTTCAAGCTGCTGTCGAAGCATCTTACTTTGTTGCATATAATGTTGCCGAACAACCAAAGTGCCACACCATTGTAGAGAATCTGATTATGCCTTGTGTATACGAGATGGTGAGCAACGTATCTGGGAAGGATCAAGCGAAGAAACTGAGTGTTATATCTCTATCAAACAACACAATCAACTGACGAGTCGATGACATGGCATCAGATATTCTGTCCCCAGTTACAACAGAGATCAAGGAAAGCTCATATAGCAAATTCTCCTTGCAATGTGACGAATCGTGTGACGTAGCCAGTTGTGCTTTTCTTTTTGGGCTCGTCGCCTACCAGGACTAGATTAAAGAAGAGTTCCTATTATGCAAAGATCTGCTGACAACTACGAAGGGAGAAGATATTTTCAATATCATCAACAGTTTCTTTACCACGAATGTATTGGATTGGAACAGCGTTCAACAGGTAGGGAGAAATGTTTATATACAGTCTAGATTAGTATAAATACAACGAATTACATGGCATATAGTCATATAGGTTTATTTATTGTAAAAGTAGATGTAGTGTAGCTAATATTTTATACATAATTCACAAAAAAGTATCGTGCCTCTCGTACTGAAATACTAAAGTACCAAAATAAATTAAATTAAATTAAAACCATATAATTATAACCCAAAAGATAAGTAAGAATGACTACCTAACGAAATCTATAATAGTTTTTCTATTTTAGTCTAGGTCTCCGTCGAAGGAGCACCGTCGATGATGGGTCGTAATCGTGGATTACGGGGCCTCATACAAACTGTGAATCCAGAAAGTTCTGAAGATCATTGCATCATTAATCGGTACTCTCTTGTATCAAAAAGCGTGCCTGGTAATCTGAAATTAGTGTTTGAAGATGTGTTTAAAATCGTCAATTTCATCAAGTCTAGGGATGTGAATTCGCACATATTCAGGGAGCTGTGCAAGGAAATAGGAGAACAGTATCAAGTTCTGCTCTACCACACCGATGCTCGCTGGTTGTCACGAGGCAAGGCTGTACGTCGAGACATTTAGCTCCGAACGGCTTTTCAGGAATTTCTGAAACAAGAAGAATCTCCTTTTGCTACCAAGTTCACTCATAAGGAGTGGCTTGCTCGACTTTGTTAGTAGGCTGACGTATTTGCGGAGCTGAATAGTGATAACCTGCAACTCCAGGGCTGAAACACAACTGTTATTGATGTCCATCACACTGCGACTGCATTTCTGGGAAAACTGAGACTCTGGATTCGACGCTTGGAGAAAGGAGTGATCGCTAAGTTTCCCAAGTTGGACCAGTTTGTTGAGGAAAATAGTTATGACATTGGATCACTTTTACAGACCATCAACAAAGAGATGAGCGACCATTTGAAAGGGCTTGAAACAAGCATGCAGCACTACTTTCCATAGAGTGACTTAAAAACAGCCAGTCTTCAGTGGATCATTGATCCCTTTCATGTACCTGATGAGGCCATTCATGATGATGATTTCCCGGCAAAGGAGGAGTGGATCACAATGCGAGCAAATGAAGCCTTAAAAGTGAAATTCCAAAATCAAAATGCAGATTCCTTTTGGATTTCACAACTAGCTGACTCGCCAACTCTGTCCAAGAGAGCCTTGAAGTTGTTGGTATCACTCTCAACAACGTATCTGTACGAAAAAGGGTTCTCAACCGTGCTGGGAATGAAAACAAAAACAGAAAACTCGCTTGCATGTTGCAAACGATACCAGGCTGGCACTTGGAACCACAAAGCCAAGAATTCCTAAACTAGCTCCAAGTATGCAACTCCATCCCTCCCACTGATGTTATTGACATCTTTGGCAATATTCATTAGAAATGCACAATGATCAAATACAATAATTAAAAGTGTAATTCAGTGTAAATAAATTATATAAATAAATTGTGAACAAATAAAGTGTAATAAATAAAATGCAATACATCTCTAGTTTAATTTAGCCATATATATCAAAGTTGAAAACATTTTGTGAAAGGGGTAACATGCTTAACCAGCCATGTTAAATTGGGTAACAAGCTGAAAAAGTTTGGGAACCACTGCCTTAAATAATGTCTGATTTTAGATTCAGTAGAGAAGAAAGGATTTCAAACGCTGTTAATGACATTTAATAAATAATGTCTGTTCCATTATTATTAATTACTTCCTGCCAACGATTCACAAGCTTCTGAATGCAACTTCCATAAAATTATTGGGGTTTGGAGGAAAATAGTGTAGAGAGGGTAGTTTTGATATGTTCATGTGTTCCAAGCTCTTTTCCATCAAGATAGTTCTTCAAACTTCAGAAGAGATGATAAGCAGATGGGACAAATTCTGGAGAATAAGGAGAATGATGGAAGTTTTTCCCAGTCTAGCTCCTGAATCTTTCCAGATGTAATCCTTGTTGTCAGGGGCCTTGCATTATCCTGGTGTAACACAACACCTTTACGATTGACCAAAGTAGGCTTCTTATCTTTCATTGCAATATTCAAGCGTATTAACTGTTTTGAAAACAGAAGTCTGAAGTAATCCTTACATTGAGTGGCACCAACTCAAATTAGATCAAACCAGCGATATCCCACAAAATGCTTAACAAGACTTTCCTCAGGTCTAAGTCTGTTTTGGACTGTGCTTTAACCAGTTTACTTGCACTGATCCATTATGTGTGGCACCCTAAAACTGTTATAAAATATGCATTTTTCATCTCCAGTCACTAACATGTCAGAAAACGTTGAATTACGTTCACGAGAAGATGATAAATACAAATGTTTACTCTTGTTCTGAGGTTGGCTTTTGTCAAATCATGGGGAACCGACGTTTGAAGAATTGTCACATTTCCAAACTGTTGCAGATGACGGTAAACTGTTGAATAAAGCTTCTGTGCTAGTTCCCCAACTGTAACAGCATAATCTTCATCATGTGCACCAGCAGAAAGTCAGGAAATAAACTCAACAGGACGACCTTAACGTGGTGCATTACTTAAGCTGCAGACAAATCCATCTTCATAAGAGTTTATTTTATTAATGGTCTGGCATGGTCGATCGCGTTAAGGCGTGTGCTCGTTATCCGAGGGTCGCGGGTTCGCGCCCGCGTGGCGGTAATGTGATCGCCCTCCCAGGCGTGAGAGAGTATAATGTGACGGTCAATCCCACTATTTGTTGGTAAAAGAGTAGCCCAAGTTTTGGCGGTGGGTGTTGATGACTAGCTGCCTTCCTTCTAGTTTTACACTTCTAAATTAGGGACGGCTAGCACAGATAGCCCTCGAGTAGCTTTGTGCGAATTTTCAAAACAAAACCAATGTTTATTAATGATCTACCAATGATTCTACCAAGCTTTTGTGTTTAGTGATTTTTCGTATTTGCTTATGTTAGATACAAAGTACATTATTTTGTATGTAATAATTTTAAATATAATTTACAGGACATAAAATGCAAGCTCACGTTATTTAGAGCAATATTTTTTGTTCTATAAAAATATAGTTCCGGACTTAAGTGTTGTAAATCGAGAAACGTACTTATCTAACCGAGGGACAGTTACACATTGGACAAATTCGTGTGATATATAAAATTGAATGGTACAAATTGTGTTATTCTCGTTTAGAACAAGCGTAAGATGCTACCAAGATATTTGAAATTGTCAATGTAGTCATAGTGAAAATATCTCTAATTCACTAAAGCAGTGGCGGAACCCACGTGCTCGGTAAGTCAGTCCCAGGTGTCCGGCGAAGGTCAAAACACACACATTGTATGTGTGTCCATTCTGTTCATTCCACCCGTATGATTCGTGACGTCATGCTCCACTTGGCCATCATTGCCTGCGACTGATCACGTCACATCACTTGGCTTTAATATCTGTGCTGCAGGGAGCTTTGTGCGCTTAGCAGTCGACTTGTGACTATTTTTATCGTGCGTTATTTCTAAATTTTCTTTCCTAATCTTTCAATTCCTTCATACTTACTATGTCGAGCAAAGTCAAAAGGACGAATACGTACAGTGTGAATTCACGTGTATAACGGAACATGATGGGAGTCAACGTCCTCAATACATGATTTGCAATGTCGAGTTGAGCAATTCTAGTCTAGCACAGGTAAAACAAAGAGAACTCATTTTAAAGCTGCATGGAGATGGGAAATACAAGAATACAACGCTCAGTGAATTAAACGTAAAAAGATCCAGGTTCGATGAAAACGCTACTTTGTCTATTCTCGGCTTGTATCCATCGACAAATCGATCCTCACAGCATCGTACGAAGTTTCGTACTTGATGGCAAAGCAGGGCAAAATACACTATTGGTGAAGCACTCGTAAAACTAACTGCGTTAAGATGGCGAATATCATACTGGGAAAAGCTGCTGAAAATAAGTTATCACAAATTTCTCTTTCAGAAGGCACCATCAACAGCAGAATAGATGACATGAGCGATGACACCTTGGCTCATGTAGTTGCAAATGTGATTTCAAGCCCAGCAAAATTCAACCTTCAACTCGACCAGACCACTAACGTTTCCAATCTGAGACAGCTCGTTGTATTCGTGCGCTATGTGAAGGACGACGAGATAAGATATTTTTTTTTTATTTTGTATGCTTCCTCTTACAACAAGAACTAAGGTCGTCGACGTGAAGAAACTTGTGGATGACTTCTTCAGAGACAACGATCTTTCGAAGGATATGGTTTCTGCAGTTTGTTTGGACGGAGCTCCAGTCATGCTGGGACGAAACTCTTGTTTTTGTGCACTGGTAAAAGCCGATGCACCACACATCATTGTAATGCACTGTGTTCTGCAGAGGCATGCCTTGGCAAGAAAAACCTTGCTTTCCAAAACTGGTAGAAGTTTTAAAATTGTTGTGAAATGTGTGAAATAGTGACCTGAAGCACTGCATCTTCAAAGAGCCATGTAAGAAATGGTGTCTGAATTCAAGGTATTTCTGTACCTTTCTAACGTTCGGTGGTTATCTCGGGGAAAGGTGCTTAATCGTGTTTTTGCCATGCGTGTGGAATTAGCCCTGTTTCTGCGAGAGCACCAACACTGTCACTCAGATTATTTCGAAAAATCTGAGTTTATTCTTATTTTGTTGTACATAGCCGATATGTTCAATGTTTTCAGTCATATCAATCAACAGATCCAGGGTGGTGAAGTCAACATAATCGAAACGGAAGAACACCTGAAGGCTTTTAAAAAAGCTATTCTTAAAGACACAACGAACAGAGAATAGTAACTTTGCAAACTTTCCCTGCTGGACGATTGTGAGATCAAAGATGTGTCTGTAATTGGAGACATTTCTGTACCCGGGGAACTGAAGCAAGCAATTGCCATGCGCTTAAATGAGCTCGAAAAATATCTCGACGGATACTTCCCCACCAGAAATTCATTTCCAGCATGGGTGAGACAGCCGTTCACGTTTAGTGTGGCGACAACAGATGTCAATGATGAATACCTCGACGAAATCATTGAACTTCAGCAAAGCCAGGTTCAACAGAAACTTTTTAGAACAACAACGCTCTCAAATCGTAGCTTACCCTCTTATTGCTAATGAAACCCTTGAGATAATCATACCGTTTGTTACAACATATCTTCGAGAGCAATCCTTTTGGAGGATAGTAGACATAAAAAAGAAGAAAAGGAACAGACGTTATTGCGAAAATGATATAACAGTGGCACTTGCCAAGGTGAAGACGCGCATTTCTGAACTTGTCTCTAAAAGGCAACAGGAAATGTCACATTAATTTGCAGTAAATATTCATTGAGTTTTGTCTTTGTTTTTGTGTGAAATTCGTGTTTTGTTGGTTTTGTTCTTTGAACACAGTGATATTATGTGCAAGTGATGCATTGTTCATTTTTTGCATTAGTAAGATGTCTACTGATATTTTGAATTGAAAATATTTTATTTTTCTAATTACGAAGTGCTCAGTACCTCTAACAAGGTTAAGAACCACTGCACGTAGGTAAGAGGACATTTATCTCTGAGGTTTAGGATTCGTTCGAATCACGAAATAGTGTAGATTCTCAATTTTAACCTCCTAGTACTTAACCATTGACTGTCAACAATACTGAATTTATATGTCTCAGAAAGAAGTTAGAAGATGTAATTTAATTAGGAAAAATGAAATGGTATATTGTTTTAACAGTTTTTGTGTCAATATGCAAATGGTAAATTCACAGTTTGTGAAGAAAATTTCGTGTCAAATAATGAGCTTATTTCATATGAGGGTTTGTGCGAAGACTATTATATCAATGTCATTTTAAAACGTTCAGGAAGAAACAACTGAACAGAGATACAAACCAAATGAACTAGAAACGTTGTGGAAGATATCATGAGAGTATGGATATTGACAGCATTTAATAATCATTTTATGGAATTTGTCATGAGAAATTTATAAAAATATAAATGAACTCACGTCTTAAATATCGTAAATGTAAATTTATCATACCAATACTTTATTATTACAGCTACTTTAGAAGCTATCGATACCCAAGTTCACTGATGTAGTTGCATCTGATCAGGAACACTCTTATTCGAAAATAGAACCTTGATGCACGTGTGTTTGAAAGCTCAACGTCATAAGAATATGTAGATATGCCATTGACGTTCCTAAAAAAAAGAGAGAGAGTAACTCCTGTATTTGTTTATTTTAAATTAAATGTTTTTGGATCCAAAACAAAAACACAGTTTTAAACATCAATTAGTTTGTAAACATTCTTCAACATACAGTGTAGCTTCAGTTTTTTTCTGGTACTTAAGTTTTGTTGAACCGCAGAATCAAAAATTAAAACATTTTCAACTTTAATGCATGTAACTGTATTAAAATTACAATTACATAGGAAGCTTCATGTGCATCTAAAACGTTTACCCGTTTAATGTCAGTTCATGAGTGGTCAAATTTTTTTATCATTATTTCGTATTGGTTAAACGACGCAGTTTTGTAAGATTCAGTGATGTTCAGAACAGTGATGGGATTCAATTATTTTAACATCCGGTTATTTGTCGCATTGCTCACCACAATTTTTTGTGATTAGAAATAACAACAAAAATATCTTACTCAGATAATTTAATGAGCATGCTTAAATATTTCCAAATTGCCACTTGATTATCATTAAAATCTTTATTCCTTCCACGCGTGAACCCTTTCTCCTTAGCTGTGTGTATTTCCATATCTAAATTTGAATTGGAAAAGTGGGATTCTGTGAATCCAGTTGGAGGCTAATTAAATCAATTTTCATCAGGTTTGCCACATTTACGTCTGTAAGGCAGCTTCTTTCAACTGAATATATAATATTAATAATTGAAAACCATTTTTCTGTTTTTGCGGAACAAAGAATACCGCAATTGATAATATTTCCAGCTTTTAGTGCACTTCTTGAGATCTCATGATTATGGTAATTTCGAAGGACATTTTTCACATAGTCACAGAAATCATTAATGCTGATTTCGTGACAAAAAACTTGTCATCAGCGTCTTTCCAAGGCAACAACTTTAACAGTGCTCCAAAAATCGGGTTCAAGTATGTTTAATAGTTTATAAATTTTAATGTCATTTTCTTGTGCAATTTTTGTTAATTTTAAGCGATCACAATCCATAATATTTCTCATCGCAATTTGAGTTTCATGATACATGGAGGATATCTCCAGAGATACCGAGCGTATTTTGAATGTGTGTGTGATGCTGTATAGACAACCACACAAGGTTTTACGTGTGTACAAACCCATGATTATAGGTTTCCAGTGTTTTATAAATATTTGTATTCCAATGTGAATGATGTAGATTCAGATAATAAATTTTCATTTTTCTGGGGTTAAAATTCCAATGGTGATGTGCAAGCCACGCAACACTTTAATGAAATGTAATAGTGGCAGATGTACATGTTGATGTATAGGAGACAGTAAACTACATTTCCAATGATTAACAGTATGATGACAGATTCGACATCAACCAGCATTCGTGACAGTTAGATGAATTTATAAGCTATAAACTTAAGCTACATGCTAAGAACTTAATTATTTATTCTACTAAAATTAGATGACTACTAAAAAAGAGAGTTTTTTCTGAATGGAGACAAACCGAAGAAATTCCTTCAGGTTTCATAAAACATCACCCTATAAATGAACTGTTCTCAAAACTTGTCCATTTCGTAAAATTAGTGTTTCTGAGTTTCGAACATCATTAGAGAAGTGCAATGTTTATTGTATTAACGCAGTGTATCCCAAACCTTTTCGGTTCATGTCGTCCTTAATATCTCAGTAATTTTTTTTCAAGGCGCTCCTTGGAAAAAATAAAAACCTAACAGTTCCATTTGTTAAGTATTTATGTCCTAACAACTTAAGCCCGGCATGGCCAATCGTTTCAAAGCATGAGACTCGTAATCTGAGGGTCGCGGGTTCGCATCTCCAACGCGCCAAATATGCTCGCCCTTTAAGCCGTGGAGGCGTTATAATGTAATGGTCAATCCCACTATTCGTTGGTGGAAGAGTAGCCCAAGAGTTGGCGGTGGGGGGGTTGATGACTAGCTGCTTTCCCTTTTGTCTTACACTGCTACATTAAGGACGGCTAGTACAGATAGCCCTCGAGTAGCCTTGTGCGAAATTCAAAAACAAACCTATCAACTTATTAGCCGTTTGAAAGAATAATACACGTAAATTGAAAGTAAAAAAAAACAATATTTTTATTTAATTTTTAAATAACCACAATTACTAATGGGATGTGTGCTCCTGTTGGACACTGCACGGCTTTTCAAACCTTGGAATCAGAATGGACACTGCCATCCTCATTTCATGTTCCACGTTCATTTTCGCGTGGAACTTGCTTTTCATCACAGCAACTACCGAAAATCCAGTTTCGCAGAGGCATGACGTCGCAAATGAAATTGGGATTCGTTGAGCTTTGGCATCGGGCAGCGGATATTCATCTTTCACTGATATCCAAAACTCAATTAGTTTCATGCTGCAAAATTTTGTTTTTTAAAGCTTTTCACAAGTCGCCTCAATAAGATTTAGTTCTACTACAGAGGTAAATTCAAATGGGGCCTTAGCCTTGAATGGGTCTTGGATCCATACAAACTTCTTTATATCTTTTGGAAAGTAATTTTCAAACCAGTCGCTGAGCTGCGTTAGGTGATCGTCTCAAAAAAATTTTTTTTGTGGGTCAAATCAACTTCATTGGATGTAACAAACTGCTGCAACAGAGGAAAACGGTCTTTGCCACTATATTTATTCGTTTTTCTTCTCGATAGTTGTTACATTTTTTCTGAAAGCTAAAACCTTCTCTGTAAGTTACACAATGTGCGTATTGCTTCCCTGCAGAAAGAGTTTCCATCCATTAAGTTTATCAAAGAAATCACACAGGTATTCTAATTTTATGCAATCCTCCATAACAGCCGGACATAAAGCGACTGCCAACACTATAGACGCCAACGCACTTATTCCAGTCCAAGTTTTTTTCACACATAAAAGTGTCAAGGATCTCAAACAGATCTTGAGTTTTTGTACATGTAGTGATACTTTTACAAAAGAGGTCTTTCACAATTTTGTCACTATCCACGAACCGTATGTAGCAAATCCTTGTTACTATTCGACGCTTCATTTAGCTGTAACCCGAATTCCTTTACTTTTATTTTTTTCAGTTAGTTTACGACTGACAGTATTGTTGAATGAAGGTACCTTTGAAAGCAGTCTTTCTGCAGTCTCACAACTATAATGTTCATCATATCCACTGAAGCTGGTAAAATCAGTTCCTTCTTTGCTCCTCTACATAAAATATTTTTTCAATCAAAACCAGCCGTTTTTACATATATATTTCTCTACAAGTGGGTTTACTCATCATCACTGTATTGACGTTTATTTCACCTAAAAATTACATCTAGTAATAATCAATACTGAGTGTAATGTACTTGAGTTCCCTTTAATATGTGTTTCATACGAGAGTCCTGGAACAGGTTTATCTTGCTAAATATTCTACATTTCACATACATAAAAATTAAATGTAGGTCAGAAAAATTAAATTAACAAATTATATTATTCATGTTGCGTTTTCATCATAATATGAAATTCAAGTTAGCGTTATGGATGGTAGAAATTTAAGAAATCACAAAATATACTTATTTGATATATTTCATCAGACTGTGAATCCGAGAAGTTATGGCTCATGTTTCGCTGCTGCATAAATTTGCTTTAGTGCTGTAAGAGCGTCGGTTTAATATTTATATTCAGTTGGATAAGAATAATCTGTGAGTTGGTAGTAAGTGTTGTTCACTTGTTGGTACCCTTCATTAGGGTATATATCCATGTGAGACTCAGGTACAATACTGATCTCACCCTCCCTGCTGCATTAATAATTAAGTTTCACTGTTTAAATGTTGAACAGTATACAAAAGAGGGCGTTGATTTCACATAAAGTCAAGATATGGAATCAATGCTCCGATCAAGGCCATGTCTATTTACGTTCATTGTTCACATTGGTTTATACTTTGCTATTTACAGTACCATATATTCCAATGTATTTTCATTATGCATTATAGGTATGTACATGAATACTCTTAGGATCCACAAAAATGATAAATTTGGTAAGTCGAGCAGTAGGGGGCTGATTAATAAACCTATAATATATATTAGGGGTGAGAGGATTTCAGGCTTTCATTAGTTGCTTTTTCCCTACTCTATGAGCTCAAAATTAACACCTTTATGTGCAGATAGTTCTTTGTGCAATTTTATCCAAAATTCTTTAAGAAACGTAATAACAAAAAAAATAGAACAATAAGAAAAAACACTAGAACACATATTATCCAATAACTTATTTAATAAAAACTGAGCAAATAATATACTATCAATAACATTAAAAACATCAAAGTGAAATGCAAATGGTGATATTGTAATAATTCTTTTATGATATTGTTTGTTTGTTTGTCTTTTAATTTCGCGCAAAGCCATACGAAAGATATCTGCGTTTACCGTCCCTAATTTTGCAGTGTAAGACGAGATGGAAGGCAGCAAGTCATCACCACCCACCGGCAACACTTGAGATATTCTTTTACCAACGAATAGTGGGATTGATTGTCACATTATAAGAAACAGTAGTGGAAATTACAGTGTTCTCTGTTGAAATAAATACCAAAAGTAAGGTAAAAATATCTGTGTAACAACACATTTTAGGGTTTTTTTAATTATTTTTGGCCAAAAGCTACAATATAAACTATTTGAACTCTGGTGAATTGAACCAC
Source organism: Carcinoscorpius rotundicauda (assembly GCA_011833715.1). NCBI lineage: Eukaryota > Metazoa > Arthropoda > Merostomata > Xiphosura > Limulidae > Carcinoscorpius > Carcinoscorpius rotundicauda. The sequence goes on along the minus strand of CM022401.1, from coordinate 16,948,816 downwards.
ATATAGTATCATTGTAATCTGAAAAAGGATTTGCTCGATTTACAGGTTTCAAGAGACGTGTTTCCTTCAAAATATGCATTATAAATATGAAATGATAAATACATCACACTATTTATCTGTAGTTCCTTAACTTATTGTTTTTATAAACTTTCCATTTATTCCTTTTCAGGGTGAGTAATTATGTCATGTTTATTCCTTGAAAGAATATAACACAACATACTTCCTCTCAGTAAGCCATTAGAGACTTCATTTTCTCTCGGGTTTATTTCTGTTACTCAGTGATAAAATAAATCTTTTGGAATATGATATGAAAATAATTTAATCCTACTTCTTGATGATTTGGGGCTGTCTTACAAATCCTAGAAGTAACAAGAAAATAATCAAGCGAAGAAACGTAAAACGTATCTTTAAGAAACAATTTCACTTTACATTAGACAACGAAAGTTTTGAAACGTTTACTGAGCACTTATTTCCTTGTTATAACGAGTTCAGTGTATTAATGTATAAGACGAACTATGTCAGAGATATTTACAATAGAATGATTGTAACAGTACGGTTCATGAAATCTTTTTACCTCGCGCAGGTTCTTTGGTGTTGATAAAGTCCAGACTGAGTCAGTTTTGATTGATATCTAAACAGTCTTTCTCTTTTATGTATCCCAGAAACCTCATCTGTTGATGGAATCCTACACTGTTCTCCTAACTATCAGCCATCTTTCAGAAGATCGGGAAAGGCTTACCCAGTTATTTTACCAGAATGCTTTACCCGAAATGATCGATTCGTTGGCGCAAAACTAATTTATAAATGCCACAACTGAGGAAGATATCAGATTTAGGCTGAATTATACGCACAGTTGTTAGATCTACAGTTGTTAATGAACTTCAAACCATAAAATCGTAGATAATTTTTTCAAGGTAACATATAGAAATAGTGAGCTGAAAAGATTATTTAATACTAAAATATCAATATTCCTTTATGTTAGTCTATAACAGTGGTTCTTAACATTGTTGGAAGTCCTGAACCCCGGAAGTTTCGTACTTGCAATAAATGAACCCTTCGTAATTGGAAAAATAAAACATTACTTTTTCAAATTAAAACATAAGTAGAAATTTTATTAGTGCACAAAATGAACAATGCATCAGTTGCACATGATATCACTGTGTTTAAAGAATAAAACTAACAAAACATGAATGTCAAACAAAAACAAAACTCAATGAATATTTACAGAAAATCAATATGACTTTTGTTGTTGCCTCTTAGAGACAAGTTCAGAAATGCGAGGCTTCACCTTGGTAAGTGCCACTCTTGTATCATTTTCGCAACAAAGTCTGTTCCTTTTTTTCGTATCTATGTCTACCATCCTCGAAAAGGATTGCTCGCAAAGATACGTTGTAACAAAAGATATGAGTATCTCAAGGGCTTTATTACCAGTAAGAGTGAACGCTACGATTTGGTAACACCAAAACGTTGAGAGCGTTATTGTTCTGAAAGGTTTCTGTTCAATTTGACTCTGCTGAAGTTCAATAATTTCGTCGAGGTATTCATCATTTACATCTGTTGTCGCAACACTAAACGTGAACGGCTGTCTCACCCATGCTGGATATGACTCTCTGGTGGGGAAGTATCCGACGAGAGACTTTGGGAGCTCATGTAAGTGCATGGCAATCGCTTGCTTCAGTTTCCCGGGTACAGAAATAACACCAATTTCAGACACATCTTCGATCTTACTTACACAGTCGTCCAGTAGGGGAAAGTTTTCAAAGTTATCATTCTCTGTTCGTCGTTTCCATAATGGTAGCTTCTTTTGAAATGCCTTCAGGTTTTCTTATGGTTCGATGATGTTAACTCCACCATCCTACATCTGTTGATTCAAATGATTGAAAGCATTGAAGATATCGGTCGTGTTCGCCAAAATGAGAATGGACTCAGATTTTTCGAGCAATCTGCATGGCAATTTTGGTGCTCTCGCAGAAACAGGGCTAATTCCACGCGCGTGACAAAAACACGATTCAGCACCTTTCCCCGGGATAACCACCGAACGATAAAGTGGTACAGAATTACCTCGATTTCAGAGCCCATTTCATTACATAGCTCTTTAAAGATGCGGTGATTCAGAGCACTATTTTCAAAGTTCACACATTTCACTACAATTTTTAATGCTTCTGCCAGCTTTGAAGGCAAGATTGTTGTTTCTAACGCATGCCTGTAAAAAACAAAGTGCATTACAATGATATGTGGTACATCGGCGTTCACCAGTGCATCAAAACCAGAGTTTCATCTCAGCATGACTGGAGTTCCGACCGAAAAAACTGCAGAAACCATATTTCACGAAAGATCGTTCACTCTGAAGAAGTCATTCACAAGTTTCTTCACGTCAATTGCTATAGTTGTTGTTTCGAGAGGAAGCTTATAAAATAAAAAAAATATCTTATCTCGTTGTTCTTCACATTACGCACAAATACAACGAGCTGGCTCAGATTGGAAACGTCAGTGGTCTGTTGGCGTTGAAGTAAGATCTTCAACAACTTGAGCCAATATGTCATTGCACATGTCATCTATTCTGCTGCTGATGGTGTCATTTGAAAGAGTAATTTGGTAAAACTTATTTTCAGCAGCTTTCCTAGCATATATTTGCCATCTTCATCGCAGCTTGTTTCACGCGTGCTTCACGAATGGTGTGTGGTTTGCCCTGCTTTGCGATCAAGTATGCAACTTTGTACGATGCTGTGACGATCGCTTTGTCAATGGATACAAAGCCGAGAACAGACAAAGTAGCCTTTTAAACGAACCTGACTCTCTTTATCTTCAATTCAGAAAGCGTTGTGTTTTTGTATTTCCCATCTCGATGCAGCTTTAGGGAGTGTTCTCTTAGTTTTGCCGGTGCTGGACTAGAATTGGTCAACTAGCCATTACAAATCATGCACTGAGAACGCTGGCTCCCATTATGTTTCGTTACACACGTGAATCTCTATTGTACACATTCGTTCGACCAGTTTCTGTTTTTGCTCAACAAAGTGAGTATGAAAGGATTGAAAGATTAGAAAAATAATTACAAATGATGAACGGTTACTACAGTCACAATTTGACTGCTAAGCGCACGAAGTTCCCTGCAACACAGATGATAAGGCCAAGTGATGTGACATGATCAGTTGCAGCCAATGATGGCCAGGTGGTGCATGACGTCACGAATCATAAGATTTGGGTGAAGGGAACGGACACACCCACAGAGTGTGTGTGTTAACCTCCGCCGAACCCCTGAAACTGACTCGCTAAACCCCTGGTCTAGAAGAACTGAAAAAGTTAATCGGAGAGCTACTCATACAAAACAAAAAATAAACTACAAGAAAATAGGTATTTCAAGTGTAACTTGAAAATATTGATAGAAACTGTATATTAATGCATGTATGGAATAAGTACTTCTCCCAGATGATACCAGAATAAGGGAACTTTTATAATTACAGGGAATATGGTCATTATAGTTGATAATGTAAATAATTAACCAATTATACAGATTTAATAACTATAGATCCATCAATGAATTCACTCTAGTTTTCCAAAGTGACAACACATCAAGTGATGACAAGAGGCCATTCCATTGTAAATCATAAATATTGTAAAATAGCCACCAGAGGATTGATGAATATAAAGTTTTAGTGTATTTTTTGCATTATGATTATTCAAGAGTTTTTACAAACCAGAAAGATGACAATGTTGTAAGCTGTGTTTAAAAAATTTTAATTTAGTTCTTTGCTAGAAGGAACTGCTACTCATGAAGATCTAATTATCACAACATTTATTTTAAGTACAAAAGTACTTGACTTGGTAAAAATGGTACTCAAGAGTTGGCAGTGGGTGGTGATGACTAACTAGCTAAATTAGGGACGGCTAGCGCAGATAGCCCTCGAGGATTGTTGTTGTTGTTGTTTTGAATTAAGCACAAAGCTACACATTGGGCTATCTGTGCTCTGGTCACCACGGGTATCGAAATCCGGATTTTAACGTGTAAGTCTGCAGACATACCGCTGAGCCACTGCGGGGCAGCCCTCGAGGAGCTCTGCGCAAAATTCAAAAACAGTCAATGTATTAAGTTAAGTAGAAAAAAATTAACTGCATTTTTATTATGTAAACGTTACAAACTATAAATTTTTGTTTTCTAAATATTTACAGAAAGGATTTAAACATAGAAAAGGCTTCATCTTCACTTTCTCTTATGGATTTTATGCACACCATTTTGTTACGAAAATGAATTACTTGTTACAGTTGTAGTGTGTTCTATTATTGAACAGGTTCTTCTGGACTTTCCAATAAAAAATGTAAGCCCGCGTAACAACAACTAATTGCGTATTTCTTTTACAACGTTTTTACAGGCAGTATTCTTTTTGACACAAGTTGTAGGCCTGTGTTCATGAATTTATGATTAACTTACTCCAATAAATACACGGCTAATTAATCAAATAACCGAAAATACGTAACAATTTTCAAACAATAACCTTTTTACAATGAGTTGAACCCTCGTTCTAAATACCATTAATTTCATTGACTGATTATTCGTATGTGTAAATAATGAACCTTTGTACTTACGATAAATGCTGTCGATAATTATATCATCATGATTATCAGCTCCTCCTGGCGAAGAACTAAATTAAAATATTTAAAATACAGCTTACATTGTCATCTTTTACGAATCGAGTGCCTTCACCACCTGGCCAAGTCGGGCAACCACAGACCTGAAGCATTTGTATGTGTATCACGTAACAACGATAAATTTCTTAGAATATGCAATAAAGAGTTAAAGTAATCGGTGATAAAATATATTAACTTTATAAACTGAGGCTTAACTGTAAATAAATAAAACTTTTTATTTTATTCATTTAACAGGTAAGGCATGTATCGAAATCACTTCTTTGATAATTAATTATCATTAAAAAGAATTAACTTTACTGCACATTTGTTTTCACTCTGAGTTAACAAATTCATACTTTGATGTTAACAAATTTACTCTTTAATGTTAAAAATTATCACTTTGATGTTTACAAATTCACACTTTGAATTTATGCAAAGTGAAAAATTTACTAAAACCCTTTTATTAAAAAAAATTCACTTTGAACTTAAAAACCCTGTAAGCAAATTTTTTACTTATATCTTAATATTTATTTAAATTTTAAAAAGTTTTATTCTAGATTTTTTAAACTGAAAAGACTTTGATGAAGTTCTCAAAACTAAGTTGGCGTAACAAATGTGCTTATATATATAAGGCATCGAGCCTATCTTGTCACATAGTTGTTCTGTTGGGATATTTAATATGCTTGAGTTGAGAAAATAAACGCACAGCTGTGCAGTTTGTGACCATTAATGTTAAAAATATACGCAATGCAATGTCTACGTTTGAAAACTCACACTCAGTTTTAACTTCTGAAATATTTTATAAAGTTCATCATGACTGAATCTGGTTTATACAGTTTTTGTTGTACTGAACTTATAGCTTATGTATGAGTGAAAATCATGAAGTTCGGCAGAGAGATTAGCGTCCAAGTCCTCTGGGTAAATATTAATTAGCTTTTGGAAACACTGAGAGTATCTTTCAGTTTCAGCAGATTAAGTGACGTCATTTGACAAATCACTTAAGAAAGAAAATCTGTTTGTACACCTCTCTTCTTCTTCTTATCTCGGTTTCTAGTTTGTCAACAATTGTGTAGAAGGTGGTGATACGAAATTTATCTCTGGGATTCAGATCTACTTCTTGGACATCTCCGTCATTGAGTACATTCTTTGTGACACGTTTGAGATGCATTGTGATCAACATCTGGTAGTATATCCTTTGCAACTGGTTCAAATCTTTCAAAGTCATCCTGAAAATGCGTAGTTAGTCAACTAATGACCAGTACAGATCTACACATGTGTTTTAAGTTCACATCCTGACTTTGCAGAACTTGACTTGCTTTATGAAACATTTGCAAAATCTCATCCCACATGATCAACACGAAAACAAACTCTAACTCTTGCATTTTGTTGGTAATATTGTTTGCTTCTCTTCTTGTGTATCTCTTATGTGGCAGGTCTTCAACTAGACATTCTAAAGTTTCCAAAATCTTAAAGAAAGACCTAAAAATTGCTGTTGTTGCCATAGCATGTACCTTCAATGTTGTATCAGAGAGGGATTTTAACGTACTTTCATTTACAAAACAAGCTTTAAGAATTTTCTACCGGCTGGTTGGGGCTGATAAAATGTATAGAGCAAGTGCATTGTTGAGAAAAATTAACCGCCACATGACAGCAGTAAACAGCACTTCGGCTCACCAAATATAGTGAATGTGTTGCACAAGGAATATGTATGGCAAACTTATTTTCTTCTAAAATCTTTTGCTGCATCTTATTATAACGCCCAGACACGTTAGCAGCATTGTTGTAAGACTGACTCCTACATTTAGAAAAACAACTTTGCAGACTTTTCGAATGCTTGGCCTAAATGGTGGTGTTCAGAAACATCTATCCCCGGCATGGCCAGATGGGTTAAGGCGTATGACTCGCAATCTGACGGTCGTGGGTTCACATCCTCGTAGCACCAAACATGCTCGCCTTTTCAGCCGTGGGGGTGTTATAATTTGATAATTAATCCCACTATTCGTTGGTAAAGGAGTAGCTCAAGAGTTAGCGGTGTGTTGTGATGACTAGCTGCCTTCCTTCTGGTCTTACACTACTAAATTAGGAACGGCTAGTACAGATAGCCCTCGAGGAGCTTTGCGCAAAATTCAAAAACAGACAAACAAACATAAACATCTTCGATTACAACGTACAACATAAGCTGTGCGCGTTATTTCTTCACCTAAGCGCCGCTTTATAACAGCAAGAAAAATACAACAGCGCTAGTGTTGTAGTTTTTTATTTATAAATGTAGTAACGCTCTCGCTGACGCTGCTTTTGAAACGCTTTTAAGTCATGATAGTTTTTGTTTTATTAATTGATAATGGAAGAACGAAAACACGCGTACTGGTAAATGGTAATACTTTAATGCAAGAATAACATAATACAGATTTTTCAGAACATTCTATCTATATATCTGTTAATGATGAGGGGAGAACATATAATCATCATACAGTTTTCTACACATTCAATGATAGTGCTTCAAAACACAATGCTACGAAATAAATGAATAACGAAATGTGAGCTTAAAGCGTAATTTCTTTGCAAAATGCGAAAGTTAAAAGTTTTGAAAGAGGAATAAATGTTAAATTGAAGACCAAATATTTACACGAGTTATACTATTAGGCTTAATATTTACACCCACGTTGGTACGAAATTATACGAGATTCTCGATCTCTGCAAAGAAATTACGGTTTCCTATTTTGCTCAAAGCTAAGGAAACAATTTGCCGTAATGACTCGGTGTGTTCGGAATTTTTTAGGAGTTGAAGAGGGTTTTGCTTCCTTTGCCCGTACGCCTATATGTCTAATCACTGCTGTATGTATTGTAGATACGCCAGAATTAATTTAGATATATTTTTTTTTCTATTATGGTGTGATAATTTCATATCTCAGAAATTTTAATCATAATGTATTTTTACAGTTATAGGAATTTTAGAAATTCTGTTAATTCATGTTTATTACGGCCGGTAGTACTCGTATAAGCAGATGTAAGTGAAAGTCTTCACATGTTGATTTTATGAAGTTGCGAAATGTCGCTTGAATGTTGCTAAATAGCATCCAATAATGCTATCTATATTTAATCGCAGACATAGATACAAATAACACTAGAAAAGTCAGTCATAACCATTTATAATTGAGGGAAATGTGCGTATGTAGATACCATTGCCAAAAATTGAAGTTCGAACTGATAAACAATCTAAATGGCTGAGTGTGATAACCGTCCGTAAGGTTACAACCGAAAAGAATGAAGAGAACACAGTGCTATGACATTAACTCTTATTCAAACTGTAACGAACAGTCGAAAGCGGTGGGTATTACATTCCACAATCAATCAAAACCTTTTTATCATTATAATTCTTTAAGTGGGCGACATTACCGTGGGCATGGGGGGTGAGATCTAATCGATATGGATTATTGTATCTCGTTTCTAGGTATATAGCGAGAAAATCATTTAACCTGCACAGTCGGCTGACAGTTATATAGCTTGTGATTTGAAATGATTGCAATATTAAGCATACGTAGAAGTCGAAATAGCCATTTATGACGTTTAGACGCCGCCCAAAAGTACATTGCTTACTGATACAAGGTCAATGTACCTTCACTGTTGGTGCTGCCAGTGAATGTTAACATTGAAATTCATTTGATACATAGCTTTGCTTAACGGATGAGAGAAAAAATTTGGGTTTACTTCTACCCTTTAAAACACGTCTTGTTTTTTTTTTTTTTGTTTTTTTGGAAATTCGCACAAAGCTACTCGAGGGCTATCTGTGCTAGCCGTCCCTAATTTAGCAGTGTAAGACTAGAGGGAAGGCAGCTAGTGATCACCACCCACCGCCAACTCTTGGGCTACTCTTTTAACAACGAATAGTGGGATTGACCGTCACATTATACACCCCCACGGCTGGGAGGGCGAGCATGTTTAGCGCGACGCGGGCGCGAACCCGCGACCCTCGGATTACGAGTGCACGCCCTAACGCGCTCGGCCATGCCAGGCCTAAGACACGTCTATTCTGATCAATGACGTTATAGCTCATCAGGGAAACAATTAAAATATAGGCCTAATACTATCAATATCATTCCCAGAATTACACGAAAAGTTAATTTTTTGCATATGGTGCCCTCCATTCTAAAATCCGTGAGATGTCAGTTTTACTATGACAAATAATTAGTACGTGGTACAAGTGGTCCAAAATATTTAGTGTTGGTTGAACAATAAAAACAAAAACACATTGATGTAATTGTGATTCATATATGAAAGAGTACTTATAACAGAGTAAGCCTTCAGTATATATGTAAATGTCTTTCTATTCTGTTACATTTAATCGATCGTAACGCACGTGTGAAGTGTCAGTTAAATGTAGCACATTGTTGACTGTGTACTTGCAAGTTCACATGATAACAAAGTGCTGCACAAACGATTCTTACATGAAATTGTTGTAGATGAGTATTGTCCTCCACATATTCTTGAAACTAATCCAGTTACTCAGTCGGAAAAGTTAGGTTTATTACTTTGGCATTTCTCTACTTACCATGTTTGTAAGATCTGTGAAACTCCTTATGGGATACGCTACCAATACAGCTGTTTTCTTGAAAAAAAAATAGGTACTGAAGAAAAATAGTATCTCTATTTCAATATTAAGTACTAATAGACTAAAATTATTGCGCAATTATAATTTTATACCAGTTTTAAAAGGGCCATTATGAGCAGTATTGACGTGTTCATGATCGGAAAACGCATTGGTCATGAAACGTAAGGTGTGAATTTGGTAGAGTAAGACGCTCACACTTTCAGCAAATATCGAACTTGTGTTATTGTGTGAAGTTTTAGACAATGCTAGATTAATGAAATGGCAATGAAAAGTAACACGTCTCACTTGTTTTTAATTATTTAGGTATATACCCATAAAAATGGTCTATTTAAAACTTACAACTTTATTTGCACAAGAAATTTATATAATATGTAATTTTATAACTTGTAAACATTAGTTCAGTATATTATAACAATATTTTTATGTTTTAATCTTCAGATGTCTTGTACTTCACCGGTAATGCATCATTTGTGTGTAAAATACAATGTTTTGCATAACTAAGTAATCTTTGTTATGTCGAAATTCAAAGTTGAGCCCCAGCTACGGGGAATGATATTTGGTTTTAAAATATCAGACATACAACTGAGCCACTAGGAGAGGTGGAGGGTTGTAGCAAACGTTTTTCCCTCTTCTTCAAGCCTTTAATTATAAGATCTTACAGAGACCATTTAGAGGGAACGAGCTCAGATACAAAATATCTACAACATAATGTAACATTCTGGGACAACACGATATTTACTGGTTCATCCTGGCTGTTCATTTCTCTAAATTAAAAAAAACAACAACTTTGAAGTCAATCCTTATCATTCACATACTTATCAAGCTTTGTTTTAAATTCACTTAAATTTACTACCTCCACAACATTCGAAAGTAATACATTCCAAAGGCCAACAATCCTGTTAGAAAAATAAAACCTCAGCTGAAGATGACTCTTTCCCAGCCAAACATTTTATTTGGATCCCCTAATCCTTCTATTCTCACTGTTAAGTATGAAAAAGACAGATTAATTCACTTTACAGTCTTAATACTACACTCAGGTCCTAAATATCTTTTTTTTCTGAGAAAAATAATTTGAGGGATTTCAACCTTTTTTTCAAATGACAAACCTTACTTTCCAAGCATCATTTTGGTAACTTTTCTCTCAATCATTTCTTGCAATTCAATAGCTTTCATAAGGTAAGGAACTCAAGAATGGATATTGTATTCCAAATGTGGTTGATTCAGTGATCTGTACAATAAAATTATAACATCTTTAGGTTTACATTTAATATTTTTGCAGATAAAATCGAAAATATCATTTGTCCTACCGCTAGAAACAGCAATCTGCTCGGATGGCTTTAGAAACTGATTAGCGTTTTCATAAAGATTACTTTCCTCCATAATAGTTTTGGTTTTTCTCATCCAAATAATATTTATAATTCAAATTATGATAATCCACATGCGTTATCTTGTATTTATATTTATTACAATTAAAATCCAGTTGCTATTTATTTTCCCAACTCATTAAACGATCTAATTTTATTTATAAATCAGCAACATCCTGTTCACAGCTAACAAAACTCAAGACATTAATATTATCTGTAAATTTAAATAATTTATTGACCATTCCTTCATTTATGTCACTGGTGTAAACCACAAAAAAACAGAAAACCAAAGATTGAGTCCTGATGGGCTCAACTTGTGACATTACTTCAGTTTGACTGAATTTCATTGGTAACAACCCTCTGGTTTCTTCCATCTTACCACTCTTCTATTCATTTTGTTAACTTATTTCTCAGAGCTTATCAAATGCTTTCTGAAAAATCCAAATACATTAAATTTACAGTTTGTGTATAATACCTTCAACTAAACATGCAGTAATTTTTTCAATGAATGTCAAAATATTTGTAAAGCAAGATTTTCACTTAGTGAAACCATATAGACCGTTCAATAGAATACTAAAATTTGTTAAATGGCTTTGTAAGCCATCACTTGTTAAACTTTCCACAACTGATGTAAGACTATAGGCTTATATTTGCAGTATCAATTTTTACCACTATCCTTTAAGATAAGTTACATCATCTAACTTACTATTCCCTATTACCTGACCACTATTCAAAGACTTGCAAAAATAGTAGCCTTACACATTCAATAGTTAAACTCATTCAAAACATAAAAAAACCTGTAGAAATATTATCTGACCCAGGAGACTTATCATTCTTTAAAGTTCCAATTTTTTCTTAATCATTTAAAAATTAATTTGGTGTTCTTATTTGATCTTCTTTCCATTTATCAACTGTTCAAGGTTTGAAATACTGCTGAAACCTTCGTTAGTAGAAGCCGAAGAAAAAGCAAAATTTGAAAAGACAGCCATTATATAATAATCACATACTAGTCTTCTTTTATCATTCCTCAAGAGCCCTATCTCATTATAATATTTAATTTATTCTGAAAGTATTTTAAGAAGACTTTACTGTTAATGTTTACATTGCCAGCCAATCTTTTCTCGTGCAATCTCTTTGATGTCCTAATTTTTTGATTTACGAGCTCTCTTCATCTTCTAAATCTTCTGTTATACAAATCAATTTACATTTTTAATGCTTTTTTAGAATTTTATTTCTTAAACTTTTGTGAACTAGCCTGTTTTTTTTACTTGCAGCTACCATTTTTTTCTCTGAGGAATGATTTCCTAAAATATTCAAAACAATTATCTCAAAAAATTTCTACATCTGATCAATGTTTACAAATAACTTAGCTGTCCAATTTACAACAGGTAATTTTTGTAGTATCTCTTCAAAATTTTAAATTTTTCTTCACAAAAATATTATTCCTTATCTCTACATGCAACAAAACATTGAATCTAATAGAGCAATATTCACTTACATGGTCTCCAGATTTCACCCTTTCAATCATTTTTATATTTGAAATTGCCAATATAGCATTTCCCAATCGATATGCCTGAAATTAAAATCATCAATAATTATGACTTTATTTACTAACAGCTAAAATTTTAGTCTCATTGTAAAGATTCTCATTAATTTCATCAGTGTAATTTGGCGGTATGTAATAAATTCATACTGAAAACGTTTTCCTTTTAAATCGATTAATAGAAATGAAAGTAATTGGGTTGTGAGTAATGAATTCACACTAATTTTTTTTTCCTTTTATATCGATTAATAGAAATCAAACTCATTTGGAGGTTGTAATAAATTCATACAATAAACGTTTTCCTTTTATATCGATTAATAGAAATAAAAATCATTTGGTGGTGTGTGATAAAATCACACTAAAAACGTTTTTCCTTTTGTATCCATTAATTGAAATAAAAATGGAGTCAGTGTGCTTGATGTTGTATTTAATATTCTCAGTATCCGTAGGATGTAGCACATTTTATATATAAAGCCGTCTCTCGGCATTTTTCAACACTCTACTGCTATTATATAGTCTGTAACCATGTATTTCAAAGAAACCTCTGTCATCAAAATCACCTATATTTAATCACGTTTCAGTTATTCCCATAATGTTAAAACCCTCTATTCATACCAGTGCTCCAAATTCATCATTTATTTATTTTATTTTTTAAGCATTACAACTGCAACAATTTAGCCTTTCCTTATAACAACTTCTATACTCATTTCCTGTGTCAAACTTTTCTCTGCCTTCTACTCTTTTCGCATTTAAATTTTCGTGGCTCTCTTCAGTGCGTAATCCTAGGATAAAGCTTTTTTTACAATAAAATTACTTGCATAAGCAAACAAGCCAAATGTAAATCATCCATTCCAAAAAGTTCACTTCTTCCCATGAACTGTTCATCCTTCCATACTAACCTAAGCCTACCCTTGAGTGGTATAATCTTATTCTTTTCTCCATATTTTGCTATATGGACTTTTCTATCCATATATCTTGTCAAGGGATCACCTATAACCTTCTTATCATCCATGTCCTTCTCTAACCCTTCTGTTTTCTTTCCCATTAATAGTTCCTCACCTACAAAAGCCAAGGGCTGAAATTTTTTACTCAACAGAAGAGTCTCATTACATAACTAAATAAACTATTTTCACTCCAACTGTACTCTTTCTAGCATCCTAAAAGTCATTGTTAGCAGATGTATTCTTTACATGCAAAAGCTTAAGCTTTTAAAATCCTGCTGCCACTTTCCACAGTCTTCTCTTTATCTGTTGCTTCTAGTTTCATTATAATAGCCTCATATTAATCCTTCAACTTACAAATTCTACATCAAAATTGTGCATCTTTATTACTGGCATGTACTTTTAAGGAAACATTGATGAATAGAAGAAAAGAGAATATGACCATTCGGTTATAACTCGGTAAAACGTGGAAAATGGGGTATTTTAAAGAGAAACAGTACTAAATTTATTATCTTTATGTTGTAGTATATGTGATGTATTGTAAATAAAATTGATGAAATGATTTGTGTCAATTCTTTTAAACTTCGTGTTGTTTGCATTTTGAAGCATTGATACCAATTTTTGTCACAGACGCTCAGATAAATTCGAATAAGCTTATTATATTTATATGATAAATTTTCAATATACTTGAATTAAGAATGTCGAAAGTGGAGGTGCAGATACACAAATAACATTACTGTCCAAACTTGAAAGGATACGACGCGCCATCTCTTGTTTACTGATAACAATATTTAAGATGTATGCTTTTCAGTGACACATGATAAATACTGAATGAAAAAAAACATATGTTAATCTTAAGATTTCCTTCTGGTCTAAAATCCAATGCATTCTTCTTATGACAGACCAGATGTGTGTGTTTTGTAAACAATAGGTTATATGTTTTGAAATGAGAACGCCTCACTATTCTCAGTTTGACTGTCGGGCTTTGGAAGTTGAACACATAGCAATGACGACCGCTTGCGCATGTTGAAAATCACGTGACTCGCAAGCTGGTGTTTCATTGATATTTATGGTTACAGACATAAGCATAAAAGTTATATTTACGGTATTGGAGGGTACGATGGCCGTAAAGTGCAATAGAACCGGCCCGGCACGGCCAAGCGTGTTGAAGTGTGCGACTCGTAATTTGAGGATCGCGCCAAATATGTTCGCCCTTTCAGCCGTGGGGGTGTTATAACATGACGATAAATCCCACTATTCGTTGGTAAAAGAGTAGTCCAAGAGTTGGAGGTGGGTGGTGATGACTAGCTGCTATCCCTCTAGTCTTACACTGCTAAATTCGGGACGGCTAGCACACGTAGCTTTCGATTTGCTTTGTGCGAAATTCCAAAACAAACAAACAAACAATCAAGCGATATACACAAATATTTCATTTCCACAGCTTAAATTTAATCCTTTAATTTCAGATGACCCGCTGGGACTTTAATATTAAGTGCCAGACGATCCTTTTCACGTGGCAAGATATTTTAAATTAAAAAATTACGTAATGAGTATTATTTTTCATATTTATTTTTATAATTCTAATAACTAAGCCAAAGCTTTTCTTGGGTTTTCAACATTGGACTTCATAATGAAACGAGACTAAAACCAAAAATATTTCACATTAACAGGATAAAACTTGTAGTTTTTCTTCAAGTTTTTAAAATATGATGTTTTAAATGCAAACTACAAAAACGCCTCTGCAAATTTGAGACAATAAGCCAAAAACAGTGTGTACGCCCAGTTTTAACCGTTCATTACCAGTGTTTGTAAATTTTCATGAAAATTGGTGCAGCTAATCCTAACTCTTCGTTCCTCAAATTTCAATCTTCTTCATGGGAGTCCTAATAAAAATGAGAAAATTACTGAACTGGAACAATGCACACCAATTTAATGTTACTTCGTGTATCTGGACTTGAGAGTCATCCAAATTATTTTGATATTAACGCAGAGGCTACAATTTGAAAAATTCCAAATTGTGAACTTAGATTATTATTGGATAAGCTTTTTGCATGTTAATACCAATTTTCAACAAATCTGGTTTACACAGTTTAAGAGCCCGTCAAACACACTGATCCCCCTTTTTGGGGGGATTTTTCACATTCACTTTTTTTGGTGAGAGGGGTTGTAAAGAGCAAAATGCAAAAGTATTTTTTGAAGAATTTGGAATAATTCAAAAATTAGGTAAATAAAGATACGTACAGAAAAGAACGTATAAGTATTTGTTACTTCTTAATATATCTTGTAAACGATTTAAATTAATTTTATTCCACCAATTGAACTTTATTGGGTTTCATTAATTTCATTTTCAGTGTCTACAATTAGCGGTGGTAACGTGCTCAGTTTTATTAAATGTGGCTTCTGTACTCAAATTAGCCACAAACATTTTGATTAGACTTAACGTATTGTATTCAGGTTTGACTAGAGCAGTTTAATGTTACTTTTTAAACTTAACCTACATTTGATATTTGTTATTCAGAAACAACGATCTTGTTGATAATTTAATATGGATTTAAATTGTACTTAATAAGTATGCATAATGGGAAATTCGAACAAGATATGGTACTGCAGGATGTTACTGAAACTTTACTGGCTGATTTTAAGATGGGGAATAAATGGCCAGAACAAATGTAAAACAAATTCAAATGTAAGCTTAAGAATATGCACTAGTTAGTAAACTAATTATCAGTTTTTATTTTCATTAAAAGGCATCCAATGCTCCCCAAACCAAAACCATATATCGTGATGTCCAATCTTTCAGAGGTCGTCAAGATGTTTTGGTTATTACTGGAGAATTGAGTCTAAATATCCTAGCAGATAAGGTGAATGTACAAGGAAGTGGTAAATACTTGAAACATTTCACGTATTTTTCGAAATATATTGAAAATGTGGTGCACGTAAGTTTTGAAACGGTAAGAGACATTGAATTTTTGCATGTGAATCTTTCTGAAGATGAGAAGAGTTGGCTTTTAATACATCTTTTACAACCACACACTGGCGAAACGAAACAGGAATTTATAAAAATCACACAATTCTGAGTTACATATGATAAAACAATAACAATGAAAAACCGATTCTAAATATTTTGAACAAGGACAGAAATGTTTTGTTTTATTGTTTATGACAAAGTTACTAAGTCTTAACTGTCACTGTTTCTAATTTTAATCTCTCGAGAAGACGACCGGCTGTCAGTAACCAATGGCAACTCTTGTGATACTTTTAAAAATAAACTAAGGGATTGGCCACAAGTTTGTAATGCCTCCATTTTAGAAAAGGCAAGCTTCTTCAGCTATATCTTTCGAATCTGTGACCTAGAGACTGCGAATTAAACAGCTTAATCATCAGGTCCTGCCAGGTCTCGAAAAGTTAAATATAGTTTTAAATACATATTAACACATCGATTAAAAACATATTTCTAGTCATCTCTTACAATACGAGTGTAGAAATTCTTTATATCAAAAATTGTTCTGAATCTTGTTTTTAAGAAAAGCAGATTCTGACGAAGGTTCAAAATTTTAAGTTTTTCCTTGTTTGCTTACAAAGGTCTCCACTACCCAATCACGCCATTCGTGTTTTGACAAATAAAACGCATAGAAATGAATTAGTTGAAGGCAAAAATATTTAAAAGATGCACTGTTTAACGCTTGTATTTTGATATGTATCATGGTTATAAAAACTACACAAAAAAAAGAATGAATACACCTTTACACAACGCCCTCTATGTGTCTCAGCGATAAGTCTAAAGTCTCGTATGGTCAAAACCTATGGCCAGGTGGGTGAGGCACTCGACTTGACACTGCAATCAGACTTCTATATTTAATTTTTTAGATTCTATAGAAATAGACAAAAATATCTTTTTCAATCATCTTTTCAATTTACTTTATTTCTATACGTTTTCTTATTGTTTTTCGGGGGAACAGCAGAAAGAACTTTTTTTTACTCTCAACGCTAACGTCCGTGGTTCGATTTTTCGCGGCGGACACACCCGATAACCCAAGATAGCTTCGCTGTAAAACAAACAACATTCTTATCTTTATATGAATATCCCCCTTATAGCCTTTTCTATATTTCCTAATTGTTGGCTTAAAAATATAATCCTTGCATTTCGGTTTAATTTGTTTCTTTACTTTTATGGCGATCCCTATTCCCCCATTTTTAAATGAACAATTTTCCCCTGTCTTTTTTTTTTTCCAAATGACAAATCTTGATATTTTTAGAACAATGAACAAACTTTTGATGGAAAACGCCAGGCCTACTTTGCTGATTGTTGTTATTTATTGCCAAACATAATGCTACACAAAGTGCTATCCGTGCTATATCTGACACGGGTATCGAAATCCAGTTTCTAGCGCTGTAGTTTGCAGGTATACCATGGTGCCAACAGAGGGCCATTTTGTTGAAGAAGCTTATTGTCTGTGCTTACGTAAGGTGTGTCTTCAGGCTTCTTTGAGGAGCCAATCTGGGTGAGCTTTTACCTGGTAGAGATTTATATTTCTATCAGTATCACTTTTTTATCTTGAAATTAGATGAAACAAGACAAGGGTTTTGTTTGCTTGTGTTTAAGTATAAAGCTACACAATGAACCATAAGGTATGCTTACCACGAGTATCGAAATCTAATCTTCAGCTTTACGAGTCACCAGGTTACCGCTGAGCCACTATGGTGCTAAACATGACCAACAAACAAACAAGAAAATCCGTCTATGATTGCAGTCAAACTCTCAAAAGAAAGACACGACATTTATGAATTGTTCTACACCAGACATACAAATACAACTGCTCTGGAAAATCGTGCGGAAGTATGCTTTCTCTTATTAAAGTTATAATTTATAAACTATGAACATTGGAGATTATATAAAAGTTGCGTGGGGTGACAGCTTTTGTTTAGTTCTGGGCAGGTCCAAATTAAGAATTATTGCACCTGTGGGTACGAAGTATCCTGCCTTCTTGAAACCTTTACATAAGTATTCATATTTCCAACTGTTACATGAAAGATTTAATCTGTTCCCAAAACAGAGCTGTCTACGGGTTTAAATCCTGAAATTTAGCATCATGAGCTTACCGTTGGGTCACTTATGGAGAAATATTAAGTATTTATGTTTTATGATGCACTATGGTTGGATAACGGTAACTTTACGCGCTTACAACGCTAAAATACGGGCTTTGATCCTGGGCGATAGAAATGGAAGATAGAATAGTGTGGTTTTGTTATAAAACAAATAGTTTAAGGAAAGTACAGCGCCACCTTCTGTCTGCATGTGTCAAAGAAGATTCTTTCAGAAGAGAACTCTAAATTGTTAAAATAATATGCATTTAGATTTATTTTTCTTAATTATCATATTCAAAATTTTGAAGCTTATTTGGTGATTCCTGTATTAATTTAACCCTAGTTCTGAGACCGATATTATTTTAAGTCACTGAACGAATTTCGGAAACTGCAAAACTAGAAAAAAACTAGACCAGTTATTCTTACCTCAGAACACATTTCGTTCGTGCAATTACTTACGGAGGGAAACTGGTGGGTTAACTTTGTTTCATTCTGAAAGATTATAAAAACATAGATGAGGTTTCTGGACATTTACGTTTATTGCTTAGAAAAGCGGGGATGGCGCAGAGTTGGAAGGTAAACCATTTGAGGAGAGAAATTTTAAACAAGAACAAATGAATAAGTTACGAAGTTTAAACATTCATTTTTTATTCAGGTTTAAATTTCGGGAAACAAACTAAATAATGAAATGCACGATAAATGTAAAACAAGTGAAATATGTTATTTGTACTTAATGGCCCGGCATCGCCAGATTAAGGTACCCGACTCGTAATCTGAAAGTCGCGAGCTGGAATCTGGGTCCAAGTATGCATGTTCTTTCAGCTATGTTGCGTTATAATGTTTCAGTCAATTCCACTAATAATTAGTGAAAAAGTATCCAAAAAGTTTGTGGTGATAACCAGATGTCTTCCCTCTAGCATTACAATACTGAATTAGAGACTGCTAGAGCAGATAGCACTCATGTAGTTTTGAGCGAAATTAAAAACAAGAAACGAACACTCACTATATGAATACTAACCTGAATACCAATTCCTCATCTTGCCAGTCGTACTTCGTATGATCTGCTCATTTGTTCCAATGTGAATTAACAAAATTGAATGTTACAAAAATATAATTATCAGATGAAAATTCCGTAACTGGAATGCAAGAATTTTAAAAATGCAACACGATCTTAAAACTAAAATGTTATTAGAAAATTATTATAAATTAATGTTATTTTCATATTAATATGAAGGACAGGTCTGAGAATTTCAAAATACAAAGACAAAGAGAAATACGTATGGGCGGGAAGTAGTGGGTTATAGAACAAAAGTTTTGGTTGTAAGATAAATAGAATGGCAAGAATAGATATTTCGATGTCAAATAGAAAGACGTTCAAGAATGGAAACTGATATCGGCGTTCGGTTAGACAAAACAAAATGGAAACCTAAGGAATAAATACTTAAATAAATGTGTGAATAAAGATCTGGATCTGAAAGAATTAGCAAGGCAATGAATAATAGAATTATGGAGGTCAAACAGTTAAACGATAGGTGAAAAATAAAGATCTCGATGCCAGATTTTTGTGAAATTATGAAAAATAGATACATGGTTTTGAAATAGAAAAACTAAGAGGAATAGAGATGTTGTGGAAAATGGTGGGTAAAGCAACGAAGATCTGGATGACATATTGTCAGCAAGATGATGCAAAAGGAGATCTGAGGAATAAATACTATTAATGGTTTCAATAGAAATTTGGAACCTAAGTACTTTACAAGGTAGAGGATAGAGATACGGATGTCAAACAGTTAATACTCAAGTGAAAAATAAAGATCTGTATAACATTGTCATAAAATATGAACGGATATATGAATTTCAAACAGAGAGACGAAGAATAAAAATTTGGGTGTTAAAACACACACACATTCAAAAGAACGGAGATTTGGCTGTAAAATAGTTTGCAAGATCATGAATAGAAACTGATATCAGGCGATGGGTAAGATAATGCAAGATGTAGATCTGAGGAATAAAGTTAAGAAAAACGCTGTAATAATTGTATTAAAGTACGCGAAAAAAGTTTCCCAGGTTTTAAAGCGAAGTTAGTTTGTTTGAAAAGAAATAGAAATACAGATCGATACAAGTCTGGTTATGTATGTACATTACGGGTATCGACACTGAATAACAGTAGGTGAATCTTTCCTTTATTACAATAGAAGCTTTCACGTAGTGCTGTTGAATGTAGTTTCATTAACTAATGAAAACCTCAGAAATACCAGTTCTTAAACAGCGATAAAGAACTGAACAATTTTTATTGAAACACATGATAAAAAAAGTTTCATATTAGCGAATGAGATCACAATATTTCACTAAAAACAGTTAATAGTTCTAGTTATTGCCCTTCTGTAACAGAGACCCTGGTGGCGCCTTCGCCAGCTTCCCGACGACGATATTCTGTACCTTCCGTAACAGAGACTGTGGTGGCGCCTTCGCCAGCCTCCCGACGACGACGTTCTACACCTTCCGTAACAGAGACCGTGGTAGCGCCTTTGTCAGCCTCCCGACGCCGACATTCTGCATCCCTCGTCATTTGATTATCGTCCGTAACGAATACCGTGGATACAGACGGGTCTGTTGGGAGAAAATGCAACGATATGACGTTAAAATATAATGACTAAATTACTAAAACAATCTTACTCTCCATTTCTTCGAAATTTTAAAATATGGATAAAATAACTAAAATTATAAACCTTTCCTTTTCTTCATCTGCTGGTATTTATACAATTCGTCTTTGATGAATTCTGAGATCTCTGAAATCGCGCATACTCATAAATATGCCGTAGAGAGAGCAGTCCATATGCATTGTATGATAAAGGTAATTTAAATTGATTGCCGGCCTCTTTCCCTGTACATAGATTACTTTCTATGTGTATATTGGGAAGATTCTCTGAACAGTGTTATAATTATCGTTCATTGTGCTACGAACGGATGGCACGGACATTAATTTTAAAGTGATACAAAACTCATCTAGATTTTCTGATCCACATGTCAAGGAAAGGTACATATAGTGTCTTACCTACAGTAATCGCTCTTTCATAAGAAAGACACACTTTCTATTAACTTATAGAGTGAAATCGTATTCATGAGCTTTGACAATTATGTTTATTATAAAACTACGTTAAAGTCTGGAATCTATAAAAAACATTTTACAACCAGCTAACTCTCGTATACAATCTTACAAAAATAGTAAACAAACGTGTACAAGGAAAAACCGAATCATACTTCAGTCGACAAGTAGAGCTGACTACTGATTGCCCCCCAGTGGCTCAGCTGTATGTCTGCGGACTTACACGCTAAAACCCGGTTTTCGATACCCGTTGTGGGCAGAGAACAAATAGCCCATTGTGCAGCTTTGTGCTTAATTCATAACAACAACAACAACTACTGATCTCAAAAATAAAAACAAAAAGGATTGAAACCGACAAAACACAAAGACACATATTTTGTATTCATAAAATATTGTAAATTATTCATAAAAGAAATATTTTAAGGTTGAATTTCACAACTAGCTCACTCGCCAACTCTGTCCAAGAGAACCTTGAAGTTGTTGGTATCATTCTCAACAACGTATCTGTGCGAAAAAGGGTTCTCAACCGTGCTGGGAATGAAAACAAAACCAGAGAAGTCGCTTGAATGTTGCAAACGACGCCAGGCTGGCACTTTCAACCATAAAGCCAAGAATTCCTAAACTTGCTCCAAGTATGCAACGCCATCCAACCCACTGATGTTCTTGACATCTTTGGCAATATTCATTAAAAATGCATAATGATGAAATACAATAACTAAAAGTGTAATTCAGTGTAAATAAATTATATAAATAAATTGTGAACAAATAAAATGTAATAAATAAAATGCAATACATCTCTAGTTTAATTTAGCCATATATATCAATGTTGAAAACATTTTGTGAAAGGGGTAACATGCTTAACGTGGCATGTTAAATTGGGTAACATGCTGAAAAAGTTTGGGAACCACTGCCTTAAATGATGTCTGATTTTAGATTCATAACAGAAGAAAGGATTTCAAACGCTGTTAATGCAATTTAATTAACAATGTCTGTTCCATTATTATTAATTATTTCCTGCCAACGATTCACAAGCTTCTGAATGCAACTTCCCTAAAAATGTTGGGGTTTGGAGGAAAAGAGTGTAGAGATGGTAGTTTTGATATGTTCATGTGTTCCAAGCTCTTTTCCATCAAGATAGTTCTTCAAACTTCAGAAGAGATGATAAACAGATGGGACAAATTCTGGAGAATAAGGAGAATGATGGAAGTTTTAACCAGTTTAGCTCCTGAATCTTTCCAGATGTAATCCTTGTTGTCAGGGGCCTTGCATTATTCTGGTGTAACACAACACCTTTACGATTGACCAAAGTAGGCTTCTTATCTTTCATTGCAATATTCAAGCGTATTAACTGTTTTGAAAACAGAAGTCTGAAGTAATCCTTACATTGAGTGGCACCTACTCAAAGCAGATCACACCAGCGATATCCCACCAAATGCTTAACAAGACTTTACTCAGTTTTAAGTCCGTTTTGGGCTGTGCTTTACCCAGTTTACCTGAACTGATCCATTATCTGCGGCACTTAAAAACTGTTATAAAATATGCATTTTCATCTCCAGTCACTAAAATGTCAGAAAACGGTGAGTTACGTTCACGAGATGACAGATAAGTACAAATGTCCACTCTTTTTCTGAGGTTGGTTTCTGTCAAATCGTGGGGAACCTACGTTTCAAGAGTTGACACCTTTCCAAGCTCTTGCAGATGAGTGTGAACTGTTGAATGGGTTGAATTAAGGTTTGTTTGTTCATACAACTTTAACCTTTTATACACACAAATATATATTATATGAAATATCAAAATAGAATGAACAACAAAATGTTTTAAAATAAGAATAAAGTACACAAATAGAAGCTACAAAGAAACAAACATTTAAAGTTGAAAGGATACACAATTTACTCCCAGTGATAAAAACAAATTGTGATATTGTGTGCTACTCTAGAGTAGATGTGTCAAAAGGGTTTTAGATTAATATGTTTGATGTTGTATACAAAGTGTTCTGCTAAGAACCACTCAAAAGAAATATACCATTATGTTACATGTTGATATTAATATGTTATTAATTTATAACAAGTTAGTGTAGAATATCCTGTTTCTTTTCAACATTACTCATACCTCTGATACTGTTATTTAAATAGTTAATGTTGAACTTTGACTTCATCCGCTTTTTCTAAAGTCAGCGCGAGAAAAGACCACCATAAACAGAAGACAGAGTACAATTGATGGACAGACACCACTGTTCATGATATATATAAAATAAGTAGTACATAATGTTCTCTCTCCAATCACATTCAAATATTGTCTGTTACAACTTTCGATGCTGGCATTCATTGGTTGCTGTGGTAACATACAAGAGTAAAATAAAAAAGATTGTCGTTAGTAAACCACTAAGAAAATTGTGCAAAAAGTGACATGAGTAATTACTATGTGAAGAAATGAAAATTAGTTAACAAATGCAATCAAAGGATTTGGGATTAGGTGTTTAAAAACAATAGGTACTTTTTTGGGAGAAACTCGTCAGTTTACGTGTAAACACAAAGTAGGTGAGTTCCTAATATCAGTCATTCCTTAAATAATGTCTGATTTTAGATTCAGTAAAGGAAAAATAAATTCAAACCCTTTTAATGTTATTTGATTAATAATGTATGTACTATTATTATTAATTACTCCCTGCCAACGATTTACATGCTTCTGAATGCAACTTCCATACAATTGTTGGGGTTTGGAGGAAAAAAAATGTAGAGGGGGTAGTTTTAATATGTTCATGTGCTCCAAGCTCTTTTCCAACAAGATAGCTCTGCAAACTTCAGATGAGATGATAATCAGATGGGACAAATTATGGAGAATAAGGAGAATGATGGAAGTTTCAACGAGTCTAGCTCTTCAATCTTTGCCGATGTAATCCTTGTTGTATGGGGCCGCGCACTATCCTGGTGTAACACAACACCTTTACGATTAACCAAAAAGGCTTCTTATCTTTCAGTGATCCATTATTTGCAGCATTTAAAAACTGTTATAAATATCCATGTTTCATCTTCAGTCACTAACATGTCCCAAAACGGTGAATTACGTTCACGAGAAGATTGATAATACAAATGTCCACTCTTGCTTTAAGGTTATCTACTATCAAATCGTGGGGAACCTAAGTTTGAAGAGTTGACACCTTTCCAAGCTGTTGCAGATGACGGTGAACTGTTGAATGGGTTGAATTAAGCTTTTGTGCTAGTTCCCCAACTGTAGTGATTACAACTTTCTAAAAAGACGGATATGGTAATTCCCTTCTGTCTTAAATTTAAAATATTGCTAATGGGATAACCTAATATAAATGAATTATTTTCTTTCTGAAGTGTTTAGTATTCGGTGAAGTGGCATGTCCTTTTATATCTCTGTCTGGTTTGATTCCATTTGTCAAGTTTAAAAGAAAGTTCTACCTAGCTTTTGTGTTTAGTGATTTTTCGTATTTGTTTAAATTAGATACTAAGTACATTATTTTGTATGTTAGTAATTTTAAACACAATTTTCAGGACATAAAATGTAAGCTCACATTATTTAGAGCTGTAATTTTGGTTGTAGAAAAATATTATACCGGACTTAAGTGTTATAAGTCCACAAATGTACTCACATAACCACATTGGAGAAATTCGTGGGATACATAAACTTGAATGGCACGAATTGTGTTATTCTAGTTTAGAACAAGCGCAAGTCAATATAGTCATAATGAAAATATCTTTAATTCACTAAAGCAGTGGCGAAAGCCCGGGGTTCGCTGAGTCAGTCTCAGGTGTTCGTCGAAGGTCAAAACACACACACTGTGTGTGTGTTCATTCCACTCGTATAATCTTTCAATCCCTTCATACTTACTATGTGGAGCAAAAACAGAAGGTGGTCGGACGAACACGTACAGTATGGATTCACGTGTATAACGGAACATGATGGGAGTCAGCATCCTAAATGCATGATTTGCAATGCCAAGTTGAGCAATATCAGTCTTGCACCGGCAAAACTTAGAGAACACTCCGAAAAGCGTCATGGAGATGGAAAATACAAGAATACAACGCTTGTGGAATTCAACGTAAAGAGAGCCATTTTCGATGAAAAGGCAACTTTGTCTGTTCTCGGCTTTGTATCCATCGACAAACTGATCCTCACAACATCGTACGTAGTTTCGTACTTGATCGCAAAGCAGGGAAAATCACACACCATTGGAGAAGCACTCGTAAAACCAGCTATGTTGAAAAAAATGGCGAATTCTATAATTGTATGTATCGTTTTAGAACAAACAGTCACACCTTTCGAAAGAAAAACACAACAAAAAACACTGTCTTTCTGTTGAGATTTTTAAAATTCACAGTTGAAATCAACTCAGCTGCTGTGATTTTTTGGACCCCAACTCTTAGTTTTCAGTTATCTGTTTGCAAATGTTGTTGCACAAAGAAATAGCTAATATTCCATTATCAACAAACTCAAGCTTTATCTAATGAAAAGGAATTATGTAAATTCATGTTTTCACTTTCTCCTGGTTTATTTAAATTGTGTGAAAGTCTATCGTTTTAAAGAAATGTTTAGATCTGTCTTTGACCTCAGATTTGAGAAATATAACTGTCTTTTACTGCCAAGTATTATACGAGCGACTGGTAAGGTTAATGGGTTTATAATGAAAAAGACTGACATGATTGTATTTTTTCTAATTTAAAAGTTTTCAAGTGGTATATGAGTTGTTTGTATGTTTAATGAGCGACATACAATGGTAGGAAAATCTGTTTTAGTCAATAACATTAAAACTGGATTGGTTTAACTGAGGTTGGACGATTGTTTAAGATCTGTAAATTCTCTGTATCAATGATCACATCTGGTAAGATAAATGACATCAGTATTATAGCCACATTTGAAACAAAAGGAGCTTCTCAACAGAACTTAATTATAATTCATAAATTTTTTCGTTAGGCAAACAGACGAAGATCTATTAATTCCAAACAACTGACTTATCAGAAACAGTACCGTCCAAAACTTCGAAGTTAAGTATAGTCTCAAGGAGTGTTCTGTAAAATAAAACTATTTTTATATGTAATAATGGCCTGGCACGGCCAAGCGCGTAAGGCGGGCGACACGTAATCCAAAAGTCGTAGATTCGCGCCCTCGTCGCACTAAACATGCTTGTCCTCCCAGCCGTGGAGGGCGTATAATGTTGCGGTTTATCCCACTATTCGTTGGTAAAAGAGTAGCTGAAGAGTTGACGGTGGGTGGTAATGACTAGATGCCTTCTTTCTCGTCTTACACTGCTAAATTAGGGACGGCTAGCAAAGATAGCCCCCCAGTAGCTTTGTGCGAAATTCCAAAAGAAACAAACAAAAAATATGTAATGATATTTTATATTAAAGAAAAGGAGATGAAACTGAGTGAAAGTTAAAACATAAATTATAAAATATTATCAGATCTGGAAAGAACTAGAAAGTAATGAAAAACATAGTGGATGATAAAATTAAATTTAGTTCTTAAAACGTTTCCAGTTCATTTGGTAAATCTTGTATTTATCATTTCAAGAGTATTAAAGAATTTCACATGAAAGTTGCTAGAGAATGGTTTCAGAAACATTGTAACATCTACTGAACTGGTGATGATTACCCTTTAATGTAATATAAACTGGTGTAATATTTAGAATATTCCATGTGAAAGTTGCTCTGGTCATGATATCAGTACTATTATACAGAAACTGTCGTATTTGCCTAAGAATTATTCTTTAAGAATTCGATTACGATACCACTTCTAAAATTCACATTTAAGACATAATTAAAGAACTTGACAAATAAATAAAAAGATTTGAGCATTTTGTCACAGGTATTTAAGAATATTACCAGCCATCCATGACACGCTTACAACTTAGCGAAAAATAAAGCATGCATAACCCTATCTAATATGCTTATCTAGTAAATTGCTAATGTCATCTCACATGGACATTTTAAAGCCAGTTTTGATCATTTGTTGTTAGTCAGTCAATTCAGTCTCATATTTTGGACATATTCACGTCGA
The DNA here is from genome assembly GCA_011833715.1 of Carcinoscorpius rotundicauda. NCBI lineage: Eukaryota > Metazoa > Arthropoda > Merostomata > Xiphosura > Limulidae > Carcinoscorpius > Carcinoscorpius rotundicauda. The sequence continues at coordinate 16,921,527 of CM022401.1, read as the reverse complement.
ACAATTTGCCTTCGTTCCATTTGTTCCACTTGTATAGTACATTGAGGTAATCAACGCTGTTGACAACGATCCTGAGGTAAGTAGAGTACACATTGAACGTGTTTAGTAAGTTGTCTGTTCTGTCGATGTTTCGTTCGAAATGCTTTCTCTTTATGACACGTGACTGGAGGTATACTATTGCTGTCAATCCTGCCTCCCGCTAGTACACCGGTATGTCTCCGGATTTACAACGCTAAAATCAGGGGTTCGATTCCCCTCGATGGGCTGAGCAGATAGCCTGATGTGTTTTGCTGTAAGAAAGACACACAAACACACACGCTGTCAATCCAATCATTTCCTTGTAAAACTGTGTGTGGTGAGTGGTGACCACTTGGCACCTTTCCTCTTTTCTTTCGCTGCTAAATTACCGACGACTATAGCAGATAGCCGTCGTGTAGTATATAGCCAAATTCAAACAAACCAATAGTTTACTTCAGACAAATCTAATAAGCTAACGAATTTTTCAATGTTTGGTTTCGTTCACTATAATGGAGAAACTTTGGAATTATCTATCGAAATTTGCATTCTGAGAGTCACAGCATACAAGCGTTCGGTTTTTGAATATAACAGACTTTACCGTCTTCACTCGTGAATGACAGATCCTGACCACCCAGGGTTATTTTTCGTTTCTTTTCGGTGAAGGGAATAATAAGTTTACCAAAATACTTTATCCAGAAAGACAAACACTCGTGAAACATGGACAATCCACGAATAAAAATAAATTCGGATGTTGTCAGTAAAAATCCCATGCGTATGATATGGGGTAAAACTAATCTGGAACTATAACAATTTATGAGTTATAAAATAGTAATTACGTATCAAAGTATTGTTCTGTGTTTTGTTTTTTAATCGATCTTTCGAAACGCTTTTGTCATAATCCAAACCACATTTGGGAGCACCTTTAAGATGTTGGGTGCACAACCCACCTTTCAAATTTTAAACTTTAAGTAAAGCATGATTCTAAATGTATACTAACAGTTTCACTCAGAAATATTTTAAACTCTTTAGTTTTGTAACATTAATTCAATGCACGTCACAAAGAAAAATTTACACCAATCCAGACTTTCATCTTTGTTTACAAGTAAACTCTGACGAGTTTCTCCAAAAAACAATCTACCTATTGTTAGACCTAATTCCTAATTCTATGATTATATTAGTTAAATAATTTTCATTTCTTCACCTACTAATTACTCTTGTCGTTTTTCGTACAATTTTCTAAGTGGTTTACTAACGACAATCTTTATTTTACTCTTGTATGTTACTACAGAATGGATCTGCACAGCACCCAATGAAGGCCAGCTTTGAAAGTTGTAACAGACAACATTTGAATGTGATTGAACAGAGAACATTATGTACTACTTATTTTATAAATATCATGAACAGTGTTGTCTGTCCATCAATTGTTCTCTGTCTTCTGTTTATGGTGGTCTTTTCTCACGCTGAGATTGAAAAAGCGAATGAAGTCAAAGTTCAACATTAACTATTTAAATAACAGTATCAGAGGTATGAGTAATGTTGACAAGAAACAGGATATTCTACACTAACTTGTTATAAATTAATAGCATAATCATTCACATATCAATATGTGACAAAAACCGTCTCTATTGTCTCTGAAGTTAAAACAAATTGACGATAGTTGAGGGTTGTAACATTATCTCCATTATCTCTCTAAATCTAAATTGTAGTTACCGACACATCTTGTATCAGTAAACTTATGCTTCTTATCTTTACTTTGTTCCACACATTTGTTTGATAATACTGCTATCCTTACCCTTATTCTTCTGCGGTGATAAGCGAACGTGGTCTAAGTAGAATCAGTTGGTGGTTTTAGATCTTTGTCACAACACGTGCACAAGGGTGTAGTGTTTTAAGTAAATGTGACACCTAACAGAACAGTTAAGTTTTACTTAATGGTTATGTTGGCTGTGTAAATTCAAATATAACGTAACGGTAATTCTGGTCATATAAGTTATGTACTGTATTTGACGTTTCTATGAACTGCACCTTCCTTGAGTTTAGGATTATATGAGGTTTTATTAATATATTTTAAATACGTAATGAAAGTTTGTTGAAACGGAGAGAGCCTAGAGACAACAGCTTGTACGTTTCGTGTTCAACAGATAACGTGTCCACTTTTATCTCTGTACTGGTGGAATTGTTAATAATCTTAGCTAATGTATTTAATTATATTAGTTTTTAAACATTTATTTATTTGTAAATTTTACTTTGCAGATTTTTTTTCACATTATCAACTTAATATAAGTATTCAGAACTAACCTAAATCTCCTGAGCAGGTTTCGCCTTATTGCGATGAAGGCCGAAAATGATACTTTTTATGGAAAAAGAACGTTAGAAAAAGACAAAATTCTTTATACTTATTGAAAGGTTTATTTGTATTTCTACATTCACTCTAAGTAGGAAAATTGCTTTGATCTTAAGTTAATATGAATGTAATTTGTATATTGTATGTATCATTAATAACTGTTATCTTCGGCTTTTATAATCTCAATAATTAATATTTTCGCTTTTTGGGCGACTTTTTCTGGAAAAACACATTTAACTAAGCCTTCAAAGTGTTATTTTAAAACATATTAAGATACAAAAACAACACAGTTGAGAAATATGTGTTTTAATTTCCAGTGTCTTACTAAAATATTTTCATCGTTATTGAAAGTATGTCTAATTCGTTAGCATTTTGAGTCTCGAGTTATTTTATTTACAGGACTGGTTATGTAAAACTATATTATTTCGCAAAATGTACGAGTATAAATTAAATGTTCATAAAATGTCTCCTACTACATTCCAGGATCACAGTCTTTGTTTTCAGTAAGGTTGACCCGTTGAAACTTTACAACTTGATAGGTTGTGGTAAGAATTTGAAAATAATACCAATCTTATTTTACTTATTTGTTGTACCTTGCATGATGGGTTTAGTTTTAAGCCTTAGCCACCTGACATCTTTAATTAATTGGTAATATATTAACTACTTAATTTAACTCTTGTTACACGAGGCTTAAACATCATGCAACTATTGTTGAAGCAGTATCAACATCATTATTATTACCGTTTTGTTTTCATCCACGTGTGTGTGTGTTTATCACGAAATACAAAAACGAACGGATTTGTTGAAACTTTGTAATCACATGTGGAATGTTATTACTTTTTGCCGGTTGATGTTCATAACGACAAACATTCAGGCACATTTTCATATGTTTTAAGGACGAAATATGGTCAACGCCATTCAGGTTCTGGTATTATTGTTCCAAAAAATCAATAATGTTTTATTATTGACCGAGTTAAAGGTATTGCATTGAGCAAGTTACAAAATCGTAATTCAGAATGCACTTGATTACTGATAAATTTAACGCCATCCGTTTGTTTCACTTTAAAACATCCTGTACTTGTCAATATGATTTAGAAACATTGTTTCTAAAGAGCATCACTTGGTTGAGTGAGGCCTGTTTCTTAGAAATATAACGTTATTTAAACAAACCTGTTTCTTTTACAAACAATACGAAACACGGAAACGTTCCAACTTGTCGGGATTAATATAAAATGGTGCACTATACATTCGGTTTGCGAGTTATTTTTATACTATTGGTAAACATGATAATGTTTTGTTTATAATAAGAAGCTTTCACTATACCATTTCTTTCCAACCCAAGAATAAACGATTGTTTAGTCTCAGTTAATTTGGGTAAGAATAACGATATGCATGATAGATAGATTTAAAATTATGAAAAAATAGATATGTGAAGTTCAGAGAGCAAGACGATGAAGAATACAGATCTGGGTGAGAAGTGGTCTGTAATACAATGAATAGAAATTTGGGTGGGAAATAGTTAGGAAGACGATGAAAAATAGAGATGTGTCTGTTAAGCAGTAGGTAAGATAATGCAAAATGGAGATGTGAAAGATAAGTAGTTTGAATAAAGATGAGGAATAAATATTTGGATGTCAAATAGTTAACAAGACGATAAAGAATAGAGATGTGGATGTTAAACAGTTAGAAAGTAGGTGAAGAAAAATGATGTGGGAGCCAGATAGTTATAAAAATATGAATAATATATACGAAGACCTTCAGTGGCTCATCGACATGTCTGCGGATTTACATGCTAAAATCCGGTTTCCATACCCGTGGTGGGCAGAGCACAGATAGCCCATTGTGTAGCTTGGTGCTCAATTCAAAACAACACATGAATTTCAAATAGTAACACGATGAAAAATAAAGATCCGGGTGGAAAGTGGTATAAAGAATATAGATTTGGGAGTTTAATAGGGTTAAATATTTATAAAAAAAAACGTAAAGAGTGGAGTTTCAGATGTCAACTAATTAGCAAGACGATAAACACGAGAGATGTGGGCGTCAAAATCTTAAAAGGCAGGTGAACAATAAAAATATGAAGAGAATATTGATGAATTTCAAATAGCAAGACGAAGAAGAGTAGAAATGTTGGTGTTTAATTCGAAGAATATTAGACATCTGGGTGTCAGATGTATAGAAGAAGAAATGAGATTTGGATGTGATACATAAAAGAGAAATAAAGATTTGGTTGTGAAATAGATAGCAAGATGATGAAGAACACGAACGTAAATATAACGTGGAAGATAAGATAATGCAAAATGGAGATCGAGAAATAAATGGTTAAAAAATACAAACACCATGTAATTAGGGTATTAAAGTGTGTTACAGAAAGTCGTTTGGTTTCATAGCGAAGTTTAACGGTTCTTATTTAGAAGGAATAGAAAAATAAAGATACAAGTGTGGTAAGGTGTGTATATTACGGGTATTGACACTGAATAACAGTAGCTGAATCCTTCATTACAATAGAAGCTTTCACGTAGTGCTGTTGAATGAAGTTCAAATAACGAAAACTTCCGAAATACCAGTTCTTAAACAACGATAAAGAACTGTACAATTTTAATTTATTCCCGATACAAAAAGTTCCAAGAGTGAATGAGACCACAATATTTCACTAAAAACAGTTCATAGTTCTAGTTATTGCCCTTCCGTAACAGAGACCGTGGTGACGCCTTCGCAAGCCTCACGACGCCGCCGTTCTACACCTTCCGTTGGGGAGACCGTGGTGACGCCTTCGACAGCCTCCAGACGCCGACGTTCCAATTCGTCCGTTGGAGAGACCGTGGTGACGCCTTCGCCAGCCTCCCGACTCCGACGTTCCAATTTTTCTGTTGGAGAGACCATGGCGACACGTTCGCCAGCCTCCCGACGCCGACGTTCTACACCTTCCGTTGGAGAGACCGTGGTGACGCCTTCGCCAGCCTCCCGACGCCGACGTTCCAATCCTTCCGTTGGAGAGACCGTGGTAACGTCTTAGCCCGCTTCTAGACTCCGACGTCTTTCATCTCTTGTCATTTTATTATCGTCCATAACGAATACCGTGGATAGAGATAAGTCTGTAGGATAAAATGCATTGATGTGATGTTAAAATATAAAAACAAAATTACTAACACAATTTTACACTCCATCACTTCAAAATTCTAAAATACGTAAAGAATAACTAAAACGATAAACCTCTTTTTTTGTGTATCTGCTGGTATTTATACAACTCGTCTTTGATGAATTTTGAGAGCTCTGAAATTGCGCATGCTCATAAATATACCGGACAGAGAACAGTCTGTATGCATTGTATGATAAAGGGAGGTATAGTTGATGGCCGACCTCTTTCCCTATACATTGTTTCCTTACCATGTGCATATTGGGAATATTCTATAAACAGTATTTTAGTTGTCGTTCATTGCGTTATTTAAGGATGGTACGGATTCTAGTTTTAAAGTGATAGAAAACTCATCTAGATTTTCTGATCCACATGTCATAGAAAGGTACATATAGTGTCTTACCTACCGTAATCGCTCTTTAAAAAAAAAGATACACTTTCAATTGACTTAAAAACGAAATCGTATACATGGGCTTTGACCATTATCTTTATTATAATACTATGTTAAAGTCTGGAAACTATAAAATACATTTTACAACCAACTAACCCTCGTATACCATTTTACAAGAATATTAAACAAACATATTCAAGGAAAAACCAAATCACAGCTCAGTCGACAAGTGGGGCTGACTACTGATCTTAAAAATAAAAACAAAAAGGATTGAAACTGACAAAACATAGGGATCCAGATTTTTTATTCATAACGTATTGTAAATTATTCATAAAATAAATATTTTAAGGTTGCCTGATTGAAAACTATAATTGATCTAAAGAAATTCCGAGACAGCTATACACAAATTAGGTGAGTTCCTAACATCAGTTATTTCTAAATCATTGGCTCCCAAACTGTTGGTAATTTAACAATTTATCGGGGGTAATGGAGAGGTGACAGAGAAAAAAGTTAAAATTCTGAAAATTAAGAAAATGTTCAGGTAGCTGGTATTAGGATTAATGTTAACTTAGTCTTAAAATGTAAACTTGTAAATTAAACCTATTTTAAGTGTGTAATAAAGTTAAACCAAACAACAATAAACATCAAAAACTAATATACAGTAGTAGAAAAGAAAAATATATCTAAGTGTATGTGGTTAAATATTTTGACAAGTATGCTTTAGAACACAAGTCACTCAGTAACCCTCATAACTCTTAGACGTGTCCAGTACGCGTCACTCCCTGCCTGAGGTTGCCTCTATTTCACACTGTCAGTTTCTATGCGAGCATCAGCCAAGGTAGACAAAACCTGGTATGTATGTGTACTGTCCTGAGCAGTATAGTTAGTATTTACCTACTATTACATCATTCCTATGCTGAATAAGCTCTTTTAATACTATCTAGAATGCCATGAAAAAATAAATAATAAATTTACATTGTTCACACTTTTTTATGCAGTTTTTCCTTTTCTTTTTCTGCAGATTAAACAATAAAATGTCTGAAAAAGGCCCCTACTCTGACGCCTTTCTTCGCTATGGCTTTGTAAATTTACCTTCTATTGGAGAGGATCGGCCACAATGTGTAGTATGTCACAAAGTGTTGACAAATGAAAGCCTCAAGCCATCAAAAGTGCCATCCAAATCTTCAAAATGAGGATCAGGCTTATTTTCAGGGCCGGGCTGTAGCACTGAAGAATATCCAGTTCGGTTCAAAAGCTTCAAGCTGCTGTCAAAGCATCTTACTTTGTTGCATATAAAGTTGTCGAACAACAAAAATGCCAAACAATTGTAGAGAATCTGATTATGCCTTGTGCATACGAGGAGGTAAGCAAGGTATGTGGGGAGGATCAAGCGAAGAAACTGAGTGTCATATCTGTATCAAACAACACAATCCGCCGACGAGTCGATGACATGGCATTAGATATTGTGTCCCAAGTAACAACAGAGATCAAGAAAAGCTCAGATAGGAAATTCTTCTTACAGTTTGATGAATCGTGTGATGTAGCCACTTGTACTGTTTTCCTTGGGCTCGTTCGGTACGTCCACCAGGACAAGGTCAAAGAAGAGTTCATATTATGCGAAGATCTGCTGACAACTACAAAGGGAGAAGATATCTTCAATATCATCAACAGTTTCTTTACCACGAATGTATTGGATTGGAACAGCGTTCTACAGGTAGGGAGAAATGCTTATATACAGTCTAGATTAGTATAAATAGAACGAATTACATGGCATATAGTCATATAGGTTTATTTATTGTAAAAGTAGCTGTAGTGTAGCTAGTATTTTATACATAATTCCAAAAAGTATTGTGACTGTCGTACTGAAATACTAAAGTACCAAAATAAAATAAATTAAATTAAATTAAAACCACATAATTATAACGCAAAAGATAAGTAAGAATGACTAACTGACGAAATCTATAATAGTTTTTCTTTTTTAGTCTAGGTCTCCGTCGATGGAGCACCGTCGATGATGGGTCGCAATCGTAGATTACGGAGCCTAATACAAGCTGTGAATCCAGAAATTTCTGTAGATCTTTGCATTATTCATATTCATCGGTACTTTCTTGGATAAAAAAGCGTGCCTGGTATCTGAAATTAGTGTTTGAAGATGTGTTGAAAATAGTCAATTTCATCAAGTCCAGGAATGTGAATTCGCACATATTCAGGGAGCTGTGCAAGGAAATTGGAGAAGACTATCAAGTTCTGCTTTACCACACCGATGCTCGCTGGTTGTCACGAGGCAAGGTTGTACGTCGAGACATTTAGCTCCGAACGGCTCTTCAGGAATTTCTGTGACAAGAAGAATCTCCTTTTGCTACCAAGTTCACTGATAAGGAGTGGCTTGCTCGACTTTGTTACTTGGCTGTCATATTTACGGAGCTGAACAGTGATAACCTGCAACTTTAGGGCTGAAAAAAAACTGTTATTGATGTCCATCACACTGCGACTGCATTTCTGGGAAAACTAAGACTCTGGATTCGACGCTTGGAGAAAGGAGTGATCGCCAAGTTTCCCACACTGGACCAGTTTGTGGAAAAGAATAATTATGATACTGGATCACTTTTATAGACCATCAACAAAGAGATGAGCGACCGTTTGAAGGGGCTTGAAACAAGCATGCAGCACTATTTTTCAGAGAGTGACTTAAAAACAGCCAGTCTTCAGTGGATCATTCATCCCTTTCATGTACCTGATGAGGAAAAGAAGAAAATGTACTTAAACCACTGAAACACAAACTTGATTAATAAATGATTTGATACAATGTACTCAAACCACTGAATCCCACACTTCATTAATAAATAATTTGATACAAAGCTTTCAAACCACTGAAACACACCTTTGATTAATAAATGAGTTGATACAATGTACACAAACCACTGAAACATACACTTGATTAATAAATGATTTGATACAATGTACACAAACCACTGAAACCCACACTTCATCAATAAATGACTTGATAAAATGTACTTAAACCACTGAAACACAAACTTGATTAATAAATGATTTCATACAATGTACTCAAACCACTAAAACACACACTTGATTAATAAATGATTTTATAAAATGCACTCAAACCACTGAAACAAACCCTTGATTAAAAATGATTTGATACAATGTACTCAAACCACTGAAACCCACACTTGATTAATAAATGATTTGATACAATGTTCTCAAACCACTGAAACACACACTTGATTAATAAATGATTTGATACAATCTTCTCAAATTACTGAAACCCACACTTCATTAATAAATCATTTGATACAATGTTCTAAAACCAATGAAACACACACTTGATTAATAAATGATTTCATACAATGTACTCAAACCACTAAAACACACACTTGATTAATAAATGATTTTATAAAATGCACTCAAACCACTGAAACAAACCCTTTATTAAAAATTATTTGATACAATGTACTCAAGCCACTGAAACCCACACTTCATCAATAAATGATTCGATAAAATGTACTCAAACCTCTCAAAAACTTCCTTGATTAAAAAATGATTTGATACAATATACCCAAACTACTGAAACACACACTTCATCGATAAATGATTTGATAAAATATACTCAAACCACTTAAAATATCCTTGATTAATAAATGATTTAATACAAGTTACTTAAACCACTGAAACCCACACTTCATCAATAAATGACTTGGTAAAATGTACTCAAACCACTGAAAGCCACACTTGATTAATAAATGATTTGATACAATGTACTCAAACCACTGAATCCCACACTTCATTAATAAATGATTTGATACAATGCTTTCAAACCACTGAAACACACACTTGATAAATAAATGATTTGATACAATCTTCTCAAATTACTGAAACCCACACTTCATTAATAAATGATTTGATAAAATGTACTCAAACCACTGAAACCCAAACTTGATTAATAAATCATTTGATACAATGTTCTAAAACCACTGAAACACACACTTGATTAATAAATGATTTGATACAATCTTCTCAAATTACTGAAACCCATACTTCATTAATAAATGATTTGATAAAATGTACTCAAACCACTGAAACCCAAACTTGATTAATAAATCATTTCATACAATTTATTCAAACCAATGAAACACACACTTGATTAATAAATGATTTCATACAATGTACTCAAACCACTAAAACACACACTTGATTAATAAATGATTTCATAAAATGCACTCAAACCACTGAAACAAACCCTTTATTAAAAATGATTTGATACAATGTACTCAAACCACTGAAACCCACACTTCATCAATAAATGATTCGATAAAATGTACTCAAACCTCTCAAAAACTTCCTTGATTAAAAAATGATTTGATACAATGTACCCAAACTACTGAAACCCACACTTCATCGATAAATGATTTGATAAAATATACTCAAACCACTTAAAATATCCTTGATTAATAAATGATTTAATACAAGTTACTTAAACCACTGAAACCCACACTTCATCAACAAATGACTTGGTAAATGT
>CM022401.1:14932072-14994736 GCA_011833715.1 Carcinoscorpius rotundicauda | reverse complement strand
CGAGTTTGTTGTGGGTGGGAATTTAGGTAACAAACTTTAGTTTCTCTTCACTTTACTAGATAATTTAATATTAATTAGCACCTAAATAAAATTTTTTATGGTGATTACTGCACCATAAATGCATACAAATAAAGAATTTTGTTAATTTTTACGCTGATTCCCAAAATTACTATAAAATAAAAATTTGAAATGGACCTTTTGTATCAGTTATTGATGTCAGACTAGTATGACACATTTGATTATGATATACAATGATACGGCCCGGCATGGCTCGTAATTTGAGGGGCGCGGGTTCGCATCTAATTCGCGCTATACATGCTTGCCCTTTCATCCGTGGGTGGTGATGACGAGGTGCCTTCCCTCTAGTCTTACACTGCAAGATTAGGGACGGTTAGCACAGATAGCCCTCGCGTAGCTTTACGAGAAATTCCAAAACAAACGTGTTCTATCGTTGCATCAATTAAATTGAATTATTTGTTTAAAATAATCAATATTGAAGACTTTAAATGAAGTGTAAAACTTCGGAACAAGAACCAACTGCAGATGATCGAACCACTTAGTTAACCACCAGCATAAGCGACTGCCCTCAAATATCACATATAAAATATTTGTTAAAAACCATATGAAGTCCAGTCTACTACTAAATCAGGGACGGCAAGGTGCAGTGGGCTAACAACCTACTCTCTTTAAAACCTGTTACGGAAACCGCCGTGATTACAACCCTATGTTCTTTGAAGATATTGAATGGCAAAAAAAATATACAATGATGCTGTTAGAAATGTGTTTTCTTAGAATATACACTTTTATTTATCAATAATTAAGAATAAAATAAACTCTAATTCAATGTGAATTATCAACCTTTTCCATATAAATATTAAATTCAGTCATTTTTGTTACTTAAAAAAAGTTAACAGCTGATAATGATGCGTTAGGTGTTTAGACAAATTGTGGTAATTAAATACGTGTGTTTGAAACGAAGAGATGTTTAAAAAAAACTTCTTTATTGGACTTGTTTCTGTGTTTTTTTCTAAGTGCAATACAACGTGTTAAAACAAAAAGCCATATTGTATGTTAAAAGAAGTTTGTTGTCTTTAAAATTTGTACAGTTCAGGCACAACCATTTCTATTCTAAAACTGCTGTGTTGAGGGAGAGCAACCATATGGACTTACCTTGCAAACTTTCGCTCAGTACGTCTTTCATTCTTTAAATCGTGTTTACATATTTTATTTATAGAAAGATAAGTATAGTTGCAACTAACACACCAGGTTAGCTTACACAGGATGTGAGAAATAATTAAAGAAAAACATCACAGATATTAGAATTACGAATTGACTGGTAGCACGAGACTTTTATAATATTATTGAATACCAGGAACGTTGGTGAATCAGGACATCAAAAAAATGTACGAGAAAACGACTGACTTAAAGATTGTAATAAAACATGTTATAAACTTTAGAATGTTTTTGGAGAGCATAAATATTTCCACTGAGAAAAAATCTCATGTTGAAATCTTTAAGACATTCTTTTTGAACGTTGCTGCTCAGGTGGATGAGGGTAAGGATGTAGATTTGGTGTATTTGGATTTTCAGAAAGCATTTGATAAGGTAAAACATAAAATGCTTGTAAAAGATTTATTTTGTCAGATATGGGGGATAAGTAAACTAATTGGACAGAAGAGTTTCTAGGTGAAAGAGTGTTATCAGAATGATGTGTAGTTAAACTGGATGAATTTCACAGGCTTAGTCTTAAAATCATTCCTGTTTTTGATTTACCTCACTGAGGTACAAAAAGGAATGTTTATGAAATAAAAATATTACCTGAATTTGTTAATGATGTCAAAGTTTTGGGTATTGCTAGCTTTTAAAGAGAATATTGATGGTGTGAAAAATAGTTTAGATAATTTATTCAATGGGCAAATAAATGGAGCATTAATTGTAATCATAATAAAAGTAATTTTTTCTTTCTTTTTGAATTTTGTGCAAACCTATAACAGAGTTATCTGCGCTAACCATTTATAATTTTGCAGTGTAAGACTAGAGAGAAGGCAACGAATCATCAACTCCCAAGTTATTTACCAAGGAAATTGTATTACTTGTGAGATAATAACGCACCCACAGCTGAAAGGGTGAAAACGTTTGGTGTACACAAGGATTCGAACCAGCAATCCTCAAATTACGAGTCGATCGTCTTAAACACCCAGCCATGCTGGGCATATGCTAGTTATTATTATAATTATTATTACAGAATAACCTAAACATTATAATAAAAGAACTTACCTTGATGCAATTGTGGATTAGTTCTGAAGCCATTCAAGCAGTGTGCTCTTGGTGGTAATAAGACAAATAGGATTTAGACTGTAGAGACCACTGATTAGGTCAAATTTGATGAAATATTTTTAGTCTTAGGCTACTTATCATAGGAAGGACATTAAATGCCAGAACATATTGAGAGGATGGTAAGTAAAATGATTCCTCGGATGGAAGGGTTGTCATATGAAGAGAGATTAAGATTCTAAAATTGATAAAAATAAAAACTAGAGGAGATCTGACTGATGTGTTTAAGATTCTAAAAGAAATTTATAATATTGATGGATAAACATCTGTCATACTTTACATCGAGAATTAGGTATGTAGGAGACATAAATGTAAATATAGGAAAAGGGGAAGCTGTTCTCAGCTACAAAAATTTTATTTTTAAACTAGGTTTAAATGGAAAGGATTGTATCGTATGTTTTTGAGAGAGTAAATATCAGTGAGTATCAAAAACATTTGGATAGATACATCAATAATGAGAATTGGATTTACATTTTACATATTTTAAAATTTGGTTTAGAGGATGGGACAGCCAAGATGAATTAACGGGAATTTTGTCCTCAATAAATTTGATTATTTTTTTTCCCTTTTAGTTTTATTTCTGGAAGAAGATGACGTTAGACTTTAAAAGATGCACGCATGTTTCGTAACAAGTTGCTCTATCAGACTTTGACAGTTTATTCCCTTTACTATGGTCTTTAATTACTAAATATAGGCCGTAGTGAAAAGGTTTTTTCCATTACCTTACTGCAGTCGAGTGGGTTAACATTAAGTAAAGTCAAATGTAAATAAATAAAAGTGAAATCCATAAACATCGAAACTAACCTGATTCAGAGCTGAATGTCACAGTATATGGAAACGGAAAAGTTATGACTATTTTGTAAAAAGAAACTATCCTCTGTCTAACTCTGTCTAATATTCATTATTTTGATCTTTAGCAAAGAATAAAAAAGCGTATGTTGACTTTTCAACTTTTATGAAACGATTGTTTTATTATTGTTATGTATGTGTGTAAATATTTTGTAAACGACAACATGTCGTGTTGTGTTTGAATTTTCATTTGTATTATTCATTTTTCCATATTGATATTATTGTTTCGAAGTTTAAACTAAAATATGTTATTTATTTAGGGTAAAATTTTAGAACTTTCTCGAATCAAGTAGACCAATCACATGTTTGTAAATGAGTGCTGGTGACTTCCTGTCTAGACGTGTAGTCTCGTGCAAGAACGGATATGCGTGGATAGCTCTGGAGTTGTATGGAAATTTCAAGATTGTTCGAGAAGTAGGCCTATCGATATAAAAGACGGTGACAAGAGAGAGATTCAGTCATGAGTCATCAGTTTTTATTCGAAAAGAGAGATATTCAGTCATCAGTTTTATTCGAAGAAAAAGAGAGAGATTCATTCATCAGTTTTTATTCGAAAAAAGAAGATAGATTCAGCCCTTAGTTTTATTCGAAGAATAAGAGTGAGATTCAGGCATCAGTTTTAGTTATTTGAGAAAGATTAAGTGTTTGCTGTGATTATTCAACTTGGATTTGTGTCTGAAGTTAGATCTACGGAAGCTGTGATATTATTTCGTCAATCTCTACGATACATCTGAATTACTGCTTGTGCTGAGAGTCGGCGAATTTATTGAACTGTGAACTGTTTCGGAATCTCTTCGTGGGACCAAATTCACACCCTGGAATGGAATTTGAGACTTTCATTTTAGATCATTACATTAGATACAGGCCAGTACAGTTTTGTATTGTGATTTATTTTAAAGTTTGAAACTAATATTATTTTGTTTTGTAATTAATTTCGAATGTTGTAACTTAATATCTGTCACTGTTATTATATAATTTATGTTATATCTGTTATATTTGTTAATAGTTTAGTGTAATAAATTATACAAGCTGTTATCTGTGTTTTTCTGTTGCGTTTAATCTACGAAGAACTTAAAACATCAAAAAATACGTAACAATTATTTACTTAAGATTAATGAACAACAAATTCAGCAATGAAATATTTTTCTTCATAGCATGAGAACCTGTAACTACAGATTACGTAGTTTGCAGCTGAACTTCTCCACGTGTAGCACCAATCAATAATATGAAATTACAGTTTTGCATTTTCTCAGGAAATAAAATAAAATGGCATGAAAATTAATGTCTTGTTGTTTGTTACCAAGCACAAAGCTACATAAACCTATCTATTATCTCCCCACTGCAGGTATCGGAGCTCGGTTACTTGTGTTAAGAACCTTCTGTTATATTACTGTCTTACCGTGTAAGTTTTGATGTTGAATCACAGTTCTTAAATATACCTTTGGAAAATAACAGAAATTTTGGCCCCATTTTAATTTCGAGAAATGTGGCCATCCATAAACCACTTTCTTGTAATTAATAAACATTGCACTTAACGAATTCCACTTCCTTCATAATAGCTAGCTACATGATCAGGTCGTTACAATACCAAGCATATCGATCAATAAACTAGTTTATCTTACATCAGACTTCAGACAGTTTGTTCAATTCACTGTGGTTCTATTTTCAATATTTGTTACAATGATAATATGTTCTTCTTATTATTGTTATCTTTTGTCATGTACGGTTATTAATCCAGAATTGTGATAACATACTCTGGTGGTTAGGGTTGAGAGTTGGCAAAGGTACATACGTTTCTGTTTAAACGAGAAAATTTGCTATTAGCTAAGTTTACATATCTGAATTATAAGTTTGTTTAAAACTGAAAACCATGCAGATGGCGAGTTATTTAAGGACAGAATTTGATAATATTAAATTTATTAATACTAAGAATTAAAAAGCAGAATAGAAAAGTTTGTTTCTAGTTTCTCGATAGCACATTAACGTATTGAATCTGGTAGATCCCGTTCTACCAAGTTTTGAAAATTTACAGTAAATAAAAAGAAATTACAGAAGAAGGAAAAACTTTCGTGTTGTTAACTTTTTACGTTAGAAATGGTTTAAATAAAAAGTAAACCATACTATATTTGAAACATGTGTTCGTTCATTTGCTTACAATTATTTGTTCCTGAGTCCTGAAAATATTTGCAGTAGTTCTGAATTTCCCTTGAATGACCCTCACTGCATCATCTCCCGTACTTAAGTTAAACCACTCTTTATTGCTGCTATATGAGTTAAATTGTTCCCCAGTGGAACAGCAGTATGTCTGCTGACTTAAACTCTAAAATATGAGTTTCTATAACCGTGGTTGACAGAGAACAAACAGCTGATTAGTTAGCTTTGTGCTTAATTACAAACATACAAAAATATGCTGGATCGTAAATGCTGAATTGTTTCAAAAATGTAGTTTGTTTTAAGATGTCCCTTTTAGCCAAGTACTTATTATTGTTTGATATTAATTTAAATCCATTGTAGTAACTAATAAATCATATTGTATTTGTCGTCCAAAAATATTTCTTTCGAGTTTTAAATCATAAATCATTTGTAACTGACCGTGTGGATTAGGTTATCGAAAGTATTCCAAACTTTTTCATCAACTTTCTCTGTGTACTTATGTTGTAACGTACGTTCTGCTTGAGAAGTATTTAATAATAAAAATAGAGTACTAATTTTAAAAGCAAAACTATTCTTTTCAATTGTGTCGTCACTTGAGGATAATTCCATAATGCTGAACAAAATATTTTCTTAAAATCACCAAGTTTAATTTACTTACATTTAACCTTAATTCAGTTGTACTTTAAACCTTCGACCACACATTAAGCGAAGAATGAAGAGAGCTAATAAAGTAAAATTATGACCTTTGAAGGTTCCTCAACCACCATATAGATAACGCTTTTTTATTCTACCCGATATTTTTTTAACTTATTCTGTTATCGTTTTGTTCTAATTTTAGGTGTAACTTATACAGCTTACAAAACATACAAATTAATGGCTTACAAAATATTTTTTTACGTTTTTTTGTTTTTTTTAATTTCGCGCAAAGTTACACGAGAACAATCTGCGTTAGCCGTTTCAAATTTTGCAGTGTAAGACAAGAAGGAAAGAAGCCAGTTATCACCACCCTTTGCCAATTTTTGGGAAACTCTTTTACCAACAAGTAGTGGGATTCACAATCACACTATAACTCTCCCATGGCTGAAACGGCAAGAATGTTTAGAACGACAGGGAATTCGCGACGAGTTGAACGCCTTAACTCACCTGGCCATGCTGGCCCTATTTTTTATGACGATTCTTATCTAAC
The DNA here is from genome assembly GCA_011833715.1 of Carcinoscorpius rotundicauda. Classification (NCBI taxonomy): domain Eukaryota; kingdom Metazoa; phylum Arthropoda; class Merostomata; order Xiphosura; family Limulidae; genus Carcinoscorpius; species Carcinoscorpius rotundicauda. The sequence goes on along the minus strand of CM022401.1, from coordinate 14,988,213 downwards.
ACTAAAAAAATCTGTTCTTAAAATCATTAAACCAACTATTGTGGACAACGAATTGAGTAGGATTTCTATAACACTCAATTTTCAACTCTTTTTAAACAAACATGATTTCAATAATAATGAGTGTTTAAATTATGCAATTACGATTTGAACAAAATTAAGCTTTTAAACTTTGTAGATACAAGGTCTGTTCAAAAAATAGGTGTACTGACGTCATAAAAGAAAATGTACTTTAATTAGAAGTTACAGGTCTGAGACCCTATCAAAGTACTCTCCTAACGCACACACTTATCCCAACAGTGTTTCCACTTGTTAAAATATTCCTGGTACGCTTCTTTTGTAATGTCCTCCAGCTCCTTCCTCGCATTTGCCTTAATCTCGGGAATCTCAAATCTTCTTCCTTTCAAGAGTCTTTTGAGGTTGGGGAGCAAGAAAAAATTGCAAGGAGCAAGGTCAGGTGAGTAGGGAGGTGGGGAAGGACAGTGATCGAATGTTTGGCCAAAAACTCACGAGTTCTGAGGCACAAATTTCGCAGCAACGCGGTGCATCTTCAATTTTTCGGTCAAAATCTCGTTACAAGATCCAACTGATATCCCACACTCTTCAGCAAGCTCCCTGAAAGTCAGACGTTGATTTGTTGAACCAGGGTGTTGATTTTGTCGAGAGTTGAGGTGGAAGGACGTTCAGGACGCTCATCATCTTCAATAAACTGTCGACCATCCTAAAAACGTTCATGGTACTTGAAACATGCCAAACGCTTCATAGCAACATTAACGTAAGCCGTGTTAAGCATAGAAAATAAACACATCAGTCAGATCTCCACAAGATTTTATTTTTATGAATTTTAAAATCTCAATCTCTAATCATATGACAACCTTTCCATCCGAGGTATCATTGTACTTACAATCATCTGAATATGTTCTTGCATTTTAATGTCCTTCCTTGGGTAAGTAGCCCAAGACTAAAACATTTCATTAAATTTGACACAATCAGTGACCTCTGCAGTCTAAATTTTATTTCTCTTATCACGACCAAAGCACACTGCTGGAATGGCTTCAGAACTAATCAACAATTACATCAAGGTCACGTCTTTTATTACAAAGATTAGGTTATTCTCAAATTATACTTATAATGAAAACTACTTTCGGCACGGCAAAGCTGGGTGGTCAAGAATGATCGATTCATAATCTGAGGGTCGCTGGTTCGAATTCTTGGCACACCAAATGTTCTCGCTCTTTTAGCCGTGGGTGCGTTATAATCTCACGGCAATCCTCTTTGTTGGTAAATAACTTGTGTGGTGATGACTCGTTGCCTGCTCTCTAGTCTTACACTGTAAAATTATATTATGGTTGGCGCTAATAGCTCTCTTATAGGTTTGCCGAAAATTCAAAAAGAAAGAAAAAACTATATATTACCTACATGCATAATGTTACTTTTATTATGATTACAACCATGTTCAATTTATTTGCCCATCTCAATAAATGATTTAAACTATTTTTCACACCATGAATCTCCTCTTTAAAGCGAGCAATACCCAAAATTTTGACATCATTAACAAATTCAGGTAATATTTTAATTTCAATCAGTGATGTCAAGAAACCCACTTGCTGAGAATTTTATATGCAAAAACGGTTTGTTTTGGATGAGAAAATATTTTTATTTCATCAACATTCCTTTTTGTACCTCAGTAAGGTAAACCAAAAACAGGAATGATTCTAAGACCAAGCCTGTGACATGTATCCAGTTTAATTAAACGCCATTCTTATAACACCCAGACACTTTTCTGTCCAATTGGTTTACTTATTCTCAATATCTAACGAAAAAATCTTTTACAAGCCTTTTATGTTTCACCTTGTCAAATGCTCTTTGAAAATCCAGATACACCAAATCTACATCCTTACCCTCATCCACCTCTGCAGCAACGTTTAAAAAGAATGTTTGAAAGTTTGAAACACGAGATTTTCTCTCAGTAAAAATATATGTATTCTCCAATAACATTCTAAAGTTTATAACATGTTTTATTACAATCTTTCAGCCAGTTGTTTACTCGTGCATCTTTTTGATGTCCTTTTTCTCCAACGTTACTATTATTATAAAAGTCTCGTGCAACCAGTCAATTCGTAAATCTAATATTTTTGATGCATTTCTTTAATTTTATTTCTTATATCCTTTGTAAGCCAACTCGGTTTCATACTTTCCCCTGTACTTATCTTTCTATAAATAAAATATATAAACAACATTTAAAGAATGTAAGGCGTGTTGAGTTAAAGATTGCAAGGTAAGTCTATCTGGTTGCTCTCTCTCAACACAGCAGTTCTTGAATATAAATGGTTGTGCCTGAACTGTAGAGATTTTAAAGACAACAAACTTCTATTAATATGCGACATGACTTTTCGTTTTAACACGTTGCATTGCACTTAAAAAAAACAGAAAGAAGTCCAATAAACAAGATTTTTTAAAATTTTTCTTCGTTTGAAACACACGTATTTAATTAACACAATCTGTCTAAACACCTAACGTATCATCATAACCTGTTGATTTTCTTTGACGCCATAAAAATAACTGAGTTTAATATTTATATGGAAAAAAAGTTAATAATCCACAGTGAATTATAGTTTATTTTATTTTAAATTATTGATAAAAGAAAGTGTATATTCTGAGAAAAAAACATTTCTAACAGCATCATTGTATATCCTAATCTAATGTGTTATACTAGTTTGACATCAACAACTGACTGATACAAAAGACCCAAGTCATATTTTTATTTTATGGTACTTTTGATAATCAGTCTGAAAATTAACAAAAAATTTTATTTGGATATTTTTATGGTGCAGTGATCACCATAAATATTATTTTATTTAAATGCTAATTATTCTTAAATCACTTAGTGAGTTGAAGAGAAACTAACGATTTTAACCTAAATTTCCACCCTCAACAAAATGGTGTCATTCCATTCACGTAACACGGGCTTATTATCAATATTTAATTATTTTTAAAAATTATTTGTTATTGTACCTTAGTGTGTTTCATATAAAGAATTGTATCCATAATAACTAAATATATGTATGTTCCTAAAATAAGAGATAATTTTTTACTAAATAAGGTCTAAATGCATTACATAAAATAAATTTAATTTTCAACCACCATGACCAGAATTGTCTAGTATGATTAAAAGTCAAATAACTTTTATTCTGTATCTATTTTGTTACAATGCAATTTTCTTTGGTGCAATAACATTTAAAAATCTAAAAGTTATATGGTTTAGAGATTATGATTGGACCCTGAAATGTTTAGTTTAGTTTTATATGAAGCACAAAATAAGATAAACAATTTTTAAAAGAGCACATGATTGACAAAAACTCTCTAATACAGTAAACATATCCGTCTTTTTACCTGAATCATCCTAAATATGTTCTAAAAATCCTTCTAAAAATTATACTGTTTGAGATATATACAAAATAACTGAAAAAGATTAATGACACTTAAGTATGGCTCTAGTCATATTTACCATAATCCTACTAAGTATCTTTAAATATAATAAAGTAAGTGAAAACTGTTATTCAAAAGAGAATTATTGGTGGGAAGTTGGAGTGATATTTATAAGTATAATGAAAACTTTAATACTGCATAATCATCACTACTCCTACAACATCAGTGCTTCAGTTATGATAAGTTCAACTACCTCTGGTTTATTTTATTTTTTTTTTGTTTTTTTTTTGGAATTTCGCACAAAGCTACTCGAGGGCTATCTGTGCTAGCCGTCCCTAATTTAGCAGTGTAAGACTAGAGGGAAGGCAGCTAGTCATCACCACCCACCGCCAACTATTGGGCTGCTCTTTTACCAACGAATAGTGGGATTGACCGTCACATTATACACCCCCACGGCTGGGAGGGCGAGCATGTTTAGCGCGACTCGGGCGCGAACCCGCGACCCTCGGATTACGAGTGCACGCCTTAACGCGCTCGGCCATGCCAGGCCCTGGTTTAACTGAACATCCTGGTTAGGTGAAAAGTGTGTTGATAAATAAATATATACAACATGTAACAACAGAACAGAAAATTTAAATACTAGTCTCTCTGGACTATTGCGAGTTCATCATAGTTTGGGATTTTGAAACATCTCAAGCATAAACATTGTTACGTAACCACATTTATTGAAATAAATAAATATTGTAAATAATTCTTTGTTTGTTATACGTGGGTTGTCCCCTATATGAAATTTTTGTCAGCTCTAGATTTTTAAATCACTGATGTAATCTGTTTAATGTTTATACATTTATATTGTTAAAAGCATCAGCCACCTGATTAAACTTCCTTAACACACATATAGTATAGACACAGAAAAAACAAAAATCTAACAAACTAACAAAACAATTGATTCTTCGTTGTGGTCTGGAAATGAATATTTTTTATCAATTGTTGACGATGAGTGAATTGATTGCAGTTGATGTCAGTGCAGTTTACTTAACAGGTAAATAGGTACTAAATTTCAGTTTGCACATCAGATTTTCTCCTCTTAAAGTATCTAATATTTAAGTAGAAATATTAGCGTTTCAGAATAATTCGGTGAGTTTAAATAGTTTGTAACTATTTGAAACGTATAAATGTTTCTGGTCAGTATTTGTAGTTTTCCGATTAATAATCTTTGTTCATAATTATAGCTCCCGAGGCTTGTAGTGTACTTTAACAAATCAACAGTATCCACGTTGCATTAATTACCACTTATAAGTTTGAGAGGAAATTTTAGCTAATTCAACAAAATGGCTATTTTTCTACATATATACGTTTTTGATTCTTACACTCGAGAATCTTCTACAAATTTAGAAGGGAAACAGGAGGGAATGTCACGATACACGTTTAACAATAAAGAAACAGAAAAGGCAATATTTGAATTATTATTATTTCATTGAAAATAAGTTCAGAATCTATCCTATTAATTAAACTTTGTCCAACTAATTATTTTTAGTTATTTTTCATTGTTTTTATTTAAGAACTACACATAAAAATAAACTAATAACAGATTTTATCCAGTTAAATATATTACATTTTCACAAATCCAACAGTGCCTTGATATAAACTGTCTTAACATAATTATCGCTTTGAATGGAATAGTTGAAATTTCATCGTTTGCATATTTTTTTTCCTTTACCTTTCTGTTATACAAGATAACTCTTCACAGCAGTGTTTTTAATAAATTTATTCATAACTTTTGCTCCCGATGCTTGTAATATACACACTTTAACAAATCAACAGTATACACGTTACAATAATTACTACTTTTATGTGTGAGAGGAAATTTTCTTAAAATTTCAGCAAATTCAACAGTATTGCTATTTACTGTCTAAACATAATTATTACTTTGAATGGAACTATTGAAATTTCATCGTTTGCATATCTATTTATTTTACTTTTCTCTTGTACATAGATAACTCTTCACTGTATTGTTTTTTAATTGGTTTTCAGAATCAGTTTAAATATCAAATTTAATATCTATACTTTTATCAACCGGTAGATCGACAATACACGTTTTTCTGAGAGATAAAATATGCACATCGAAAATTCTAATAGAAAACATAAATATAATTGTTTTCCAATGATAGAATAAAAACAATATTAGACCGTGAAAAGAAACTATTACAATATTAAAATCATATCGATTCTCCAGCCTCGAACATCCCATTTGGTACCTGGATATAAAAAGTTTCAAATCTGAATATTACTGAAATTATGTTTACACAACTAGAGCATAGTTTACAATCTGAGTGTTATTAAAACCATGTTTGATCTACAACAATTAAAACAATGTTATTGAAAACGTGTCGGATCTATAAACAGTTTAAGAATGAGGATTATTGAAAAATACATGTTTTGAATCATTCATGATTTGAAACACGATAGAAAGATATTTTAACTGACAAACAGTACGGTTTCTTAGATAATGCGTCAAACATTCTTGGCTAATACGATCTAATTAAAACTACAGTTAATATTTTCATAATGTGTGATCGATTATAACCTAAATTACGTCATTTAGTGTTATGAAATAAGTTTATGCCTGCATTAGATTGTTTGTCTGATGGTGTCAATTATTCTTCGAATACACAAGAGGTTATCGATCTAACACATAACTAAAATAAGGCTTAGCTTCAATACCTTCCACAAAAATGAATCAGTAAAAAAACTCCGGCAAAGAGCATGGAAACTACCATAATATTCTTGCAGTATATTTAATATCCATCAAATGCAATATGCTTAGCTTCAAACATTAGTGTTAAAACTATTTATTGTGAACTACATCACGAGCATCGGTTATTAAAAGCTTTGAAATAATAATAATAAAACAGTGAAAAAGTTATTATGCAAAATATAATAGAAACCGAATAATACAAATAACAGCACGAAGTAAATTGTTATGTTAAAATATTGAGAACTAATTCACTTTACTTAATGTTGTTAAAAGAACACCAACAAAAATTAAAACAGCTCCAAAAATGCTATACCATGTGGCCATGGAATTTAATATGAAAATATCAAGCAAAAAGGCTGTAATTATATTTAGAGTTTGAGCAACAGACACTGGTCCAGCATTTTCCACTTGTAAGGCTATTGTGGTGAGGAGTTGATTCAGCATCATAAAGATGCCAGAACTCACAACAAGGACACTGTTTCTGCCACAAGATGGTATTTGAATTTTTTCGAACAAGAACAGTATAAATGTTCCCACAACAAGGTTAAAATTAGACATCATGGCGACCACAACTTGAGGTGGTGTTTTTTGAAGTTTACGGGTCACTGTGTAGCAACAAGCTTTCAATAGACAAGCAGAAAATAAAAAATAATTCTTTCCCACCGATTATCTACGTAATGAATATCTTGAAACGTTCCTACGATAAGTGTTGGTTTGATAATTAAAATAATGCTCGTCATCGTTAGCATTAAGACGAATATATTGTAAACCCTTCAAGGTTCTCTCAAAACCAAGTAAGCAAGCAAACTAATGAACAGTGGTGAAAAAGAAAAGATTGTGGAAGCGTCCGCCAGAGGGAGCTAATGAATACAGTATATCATTAGGGCTTTTACTATTCCATCAAATAGAGCTGTAAATAACAAAACAGTTCTTTCTCCTTCTTCCCCGAAGTTATTGGCTTTCGAATAAAAAATGAAAACATTATAAATTCCCAACTGGAAAAGAGCTTGAGTTATCAGAAACTGGGCTGGGCTAATTTCTGACACCGGCTTGAAATTCAGGGTTGCCAGAGAATACAAGAATCCTGATATCATTTCAAAAATAATTCCAATAACAGGAATAGTTTTGAACTTATTAAAACTGAATATCTGGTCAGATGTTTTCATGTTGTTACGTATTTTTGATCTTTTAAGTTCTTCGTACATTAAACGCAACAGAAAAACACAGATAACAGCTTGTATAATTTATTACACTAAACTATTAACAAATATAAGAAATATGATATAATTTGTATAATAACAGTGACAAATATTAAGTTACGACATTCGAAATTAATTACAAAACAAAATAATATTAGTTTCAAACTTCAAAATAAATCACAATACAAAACGGTACTGGCCTGTATCTAATGTAATGATCTAAATTTAAAGTCTCAAATTCCAGTCTAGGGTGTGAATTTGGTCCCACGAAGAGATTCCGAAACAGTTCACAGTTCAATAAATTCGCCGACTCTCAGCACAAGCAGTACTTCAGAAGTATCGTAGAGATTGACGAAATAAAATCACGGCTTCCGTAGATCTAATTTCAATCACCAATACAAGTTGAATAATCACAGCAAACACTTAATCTTTCTCAAATAACTAACTCTTTTCTTTTGAAATGAAACTGGTGTCTGAATCTCACTCTTTGTCTTCGAATAAAACTGATGACTGAATATCTCTCTTTTCGAATAAAAACTGATGACTGAATCTATCTCTCGTCACCGTCTTTTATACCGATAGGCCTATTTCTCGAACAATCTTGCAATTTCCATACAACTCTAGAGCAATCCGCGCGTGTCCGTTCTTGCACGAGACTACCCGTCTAGACAGGAAGTCACCAGCACTCATTTACAAACATATGATTGGTCTACTTAATTCAAGAAAGTTCTAAATGTTACCCTAAATAAATAAAAAAATATTAGTTTAAACTTCGAAACAATAATATCAATATGGAAAAATGAATAATAGAAATGAAAATTTAAACACAACAACGACATGTTGTCGTTTACAAAATATTTACACATATACATAACAATGTTTACAATAAGATGCCGATAAAGATGCTGCGAATAAAAATTAAACTTTTAATTTGTGTCAATTTGTATAAACTTATTTCTTAATATCTCTTATTAATACAATAAAGCACTAGACTTCTCAGATTTTATTGTTTCTAAATATTTCTGAAGAATTGAAAAGGCCTTATTCACGGGGTCACCCTAATTTATATCTATGGACAAATATATGGACGTTCTTCAATGTTTGTAATAGAAATATGTCGTATATAAATCTTGGTATCGATATAGTTCTGTTTTGTAAGTTTATTATTATTTTATAAAATTATTCTTGGTAAATCTGTACATATATTTTAAACGAAGATTTTATATATTAATTAATAAATTTCAGGCTAAGAAAAAGTTAAATATAAAAAAAACTGAAAAGGTTACGTACAAATTAATGATTTTCAAATATTTTGATTAGATGAACATAACTTGAATCACAAGTTCGTTAATTTTAAAATGCATTTATCAATTACTAACTTCATTGGACATAATTCTTAAAATATCTTCATGTGTTTGTCCAGTTTAGGATATTTTACATAGTTCTAAACGAATACGCCATGTTAAAATTTCACTTGCATAATTATAAAGTTGATATGAACCACGTTGAACGTTATTTTAAACGGTGTTTTATTGAACATTGGAAAAATATACTAGCTATAAAGAAAGATGGAGTGTTTCATTACATAAGTAACTTAATCAACTGTATTTGTCACTCAGGTTTAAGATGATTTCTCTTTTAAATAAAGTTTTACTGTAAATTTTCTCGTTTAAACAGAAACGTATGTATCTTCGACAACTCTCATCCGTAACCACCAGAGTATGTTATCAAAATTATTGATTAGTAACTGTACATCACAAGAGATAATAATAATAAGAGGAACATATTATCATTCTAAGAAATTTTGAAAAATAGAACCACAGTAAACTGAATAAACTGTCTGAAGTCTGATATTAGATAAACTAGTTTATTGATTGATATGTTTGGTTGTGTTTTTTTTTCTTTTAGTTTTATATCTGGTAGAAGATAACGTAAGACCTTAAATGATGCACGAATGTGTCGTAACAAGTTGCTATATCAGGCTTTGGTCAGTTTGTTCCCTTTACTATGGTCTTTAATTACAAAATATAGACTGCAGTGAAACGGTTTTTTCTTGAACCTTACTTCAATCTACTGGGTTAACATTAAGAGTCAAATGTATATAAATAATAGTAAAATCCATAAACATGGACACTAACCTGATTCAGAGTTGAATGTCACAGTGTATGATAATGGAAACGTTATGACCATTTTGTGAAAAGAAACTGTGCTCTGTCTAACTATCGTGTTGCTGTGGTGAATAAATGAAACAGCAGTTACAAACTGTGTAATATAATATTACAATTTTTTATTTTGTTTTTTCTGGGCAAGACTATGAATCTAATTAACTTATAAAAATAACTGAAATAACACAAAAAAGTTGTGCTGTAGGTTGAACACGTGCCAGAAAGAAAGATAATTGTGTGGTAAATGCATAAGTGACTTGAATCTGACTAGAGAATTGATAAATATTCATTATTTTGATTTTTCGCAACGATTAAAACAGCGTATGTTGTCGTCATATCCTTAAAATAAAAATTCAGTACTTAAATTGAGACTAATCAATGATAACGTTTTTGGAACACCTACCTTCAATCCACCACAAGAACACAGTATGCTGGTAAATACACGTGATATAATTATTTCTTTTATATATACACCTTTATGACAAAGTCAGTAAAGCTATCTACTGTGTCCTTAATATTCAACTTCAAACTAAACATAAACCTACCACACACACACTAAAAGATTTACTTTCACATTTATTACACACTTATATCTTAACGTCTCGATTTACAGTTTATAGTGTCACACAGATTCAATCAATGCTTTCGAACGCCGAAAATCAAAGGTCGATTACAGGACGAACACGACACAAATGATGTTGAACATAAATGAATTTTACCAAAGTTAATATTTCATACATCCATTATATCATTAACTTCTTCTTATTTTGTGCTTAAAGATTTTAATTTTGTTTTTAAACACATTTAAATTGACAAAGATTAATGTGTAATAATCAAGAAACCTTCACTTTTTAAAACACGAAACTATATGTTTTTCTAATAAGCTAAAAATATGACAAAAAAGTAAAACTGACCTTATCGGCAAATTGGAGACCGATAATGGGGTTTTGATACCATCGATTTTCACAGCCAAATGTTCAGTGGAAAAATAAAAGGTTATGTTCAATCTTTTGAAGGTTTTTTTTATTAGAATTTCTCGTAAAGCTACATGAGGGCGCCACTTGTCATTAATTTAGCAATGTGAGACATCACTCACTGCCAAGTCTTCAATTACTCTTTTAACAACATACAGGATTTGACCGTCACTTATAATGCCACAACGGATGTAAGGGCGTGTATGTTTGGTATCAAGGAAAATTTTACCCCTTATTCTCAGAATGGAGCGCTCTAACCTCCTCGTAATGTTGGGCTTAATCTTTTAAAAAACAATAACTATGCTGTTTACAGTAAGCTAAAAATGTGCCCAACAAGGATAAAAATGTACCTGCAACACTAATTAAACAAGGTATTTTTATGTCCTAGTTTATCGAAAATAATATCTCTTTTGTCGTATTAAACTTAATAAATAATTCCTTTTAATTGCAGCTCTGTTACAGTATCTGGACTTTATTAAGAACAATGTTTTTATTTGCTAAGAAGCAGCAGAATGGATTATGGGCGCTCTGTTCACTGTACAAAATCAAACTCTATGTCTGTAGCGTAGTCGCTGACTCACCAAAAGGAGACTTGTTTATGAAGAAAACACTTACTGAAAGAGAAATTTTGTATTTGAACAGTAACCTGTCGACACATGATTAAGTTAAAATACCGATCAGAAATAAGGAAGCCAGTCACCTGTAACTTTCTTCACAAGATATTTGCTCTCTCTTTTATTATACTTCTTCCCAGTGACATGTCTGAAGAGCACACTAAAATTATCATTGAGTATTAGTTTGATGTTAAGTACTAAGCAACACAATGTGATCTTCACACATAAATGTACTGTGTTGTAAAAGCACAGAAATATAACTGTGCCAGTGGAGACACTCACTGTGTAAGTCTTTAGTTAAAAAACAAAAACAACTTCTATAGTGCGGTCATATCTGAAAGTTTGGAACTTAAACAGTGGTATCATATTTTATATCTTGGGATTTTTATCTTTTTACAACCTGAAATACTAGCCTTTTGGATATTTTCTGTCCAATTATTCACATCTTCAGACAGTTCTATTTAAATCTCAAATGGCTGATATTATGTTTATAATGTAATTTTTAAACGTCATTTTCGTTTTTCTATTTATGTTGTGTGAATTGTATTTGATACCCTAACAACCAGATTGTCAGAAAATAGTGAAAAACTTAATTTTTTTCGAAATTGTTCGATATATTTTTGTGAGTCATGTTTCAATAATTTAAAAACGTGTAGGATAGGTCAATGTAATATTGTTCAAATAAGGTTGCAACAAAAATAGTTCCATGTTTTTTAAAAGGTTACTTGAAATTAAGAGTATTCAATTGTCGCACTGGGGAGCCACTGGGAAACAACATTCATGTGTAGTAAATCCTGATTGTTTTAAAGTAGCTGAAGATATACCATTTGACTTTTTCACTTCTGTGAGACGATTGTTTTATTATTTACCTAAGATTAATGAACAAAAAATTCAACAATGAAATATTTTTTTCGTCATAACATGAGAACCTGTAACTACAGATTAGGTAGTTTGAAACTGAACTTCTGCATATTTACCGCCAATTAATAATATGAAATTATAGTTTTAATTTCCTCAGGAAATAAAATAGGAAAGCATGAAAATTAATGTCTCATTGTTTGTTACCAAATACAAAGCTACATAAACCTATATATTATCTTCCCACTAAAGGTATTGGAGCTCGGTTACTTGTGTTAAGAACCTTCTGGTATATTACAGTCTTACCGTGCAAATTTTAATGTTAAATTATTATTTATAAATATACCTTTGGAAAAACTATAAACTTTGGCACCATTTTGATTTCCAAAAATTTGGCCACCGATAAACCACTTTCTGTATAATTAATAAATATTGCAGTAAACGAATCCCACTGCCTTCATAATGGCAAGCGACGTGATCAGATCGTCACAATTTCCATGGGTTCGAGACTGGGGCCGTTTATGACAAATTTTTAGTGTGTGTGTATAAAATACAGTAAACATAAAACTACTTTCAGCCTTTTTACTATGAAAGATATGGTGATGACACGTTTGTTATCTTTGAAAACACTCATGAAACTTCGTAATTTCTCTAATATTTCATCAACAAATATATCTGTACAGAGTTTACAGTGAAACATCATAAAGTTTATTTTCTAGACATCTTAATAAGTGATAATAATGTCCATAACTTAACTTGAGGAATTTGGATAAAAACATAAAGAATGTCGCACAACATCTTCAATGGAAGTAAATCTATAGAGAATATCATTCTGCATCTTCAATGTAAATAAAACCATGAAGAATATCATTCGACATCTTCAATGAATTTGTCTGAAGTCTTACTGTCCTTTCTCAGTCTGATTCTGTACTTTATTTCTGAAAATTATAAAACTGTATTTCCGAAGACAATCATTGATATCTGATAGTTATTATGAGTTAATGTAAGTTCCAAATGGTATAAGTTGGCTGACATATCGCTGTGACAGTATAAACGAATACTTAACAATACTTTGCATTTAAGAAGACAAATATACTTTGGTAATGACCTAGACAGAAAATTATGGTTAATATGTATTCACCATGAACTGGTCAGCAAAAGTTACCCTATTTTTTATCATAAATTATTTTTTGTTTATTGTAAATAACACTGGGATGGTTAAGAAAAACCCTCTTATAAATAAAAAATAACTATTGAAGTACTGTAAGCTAATCAATGTAGAACCATCTGTTGGTCAAGGTTTATGCCTAAAAATATATATAATATCCTCGTAAATCATCTAATGTCTAAAGTTTGCATTAATTCGCTTCATAATGAACGTTAAATACTAATAGTTTAAAAAGACATTGAATTTAATTTCAAATAAATAATCGCAACATCTCAGTGAAAAGGTTTAGGGCTTCAACCCTACAAATCAGGATGTGACACCAGCTGTAACCATAAAATAGCTATTATGTAAATTAGCGTTTAGCAACAAAAGGTCACAAGTACAAAGTAATCTGTCCCCAATGGCAGAGCGATAAGCCTTGGAATTATATGAATAAAAACCAGGTTTCTATACTCAAGATGGGCAAAACACAGATACTATATTATGTTGCTATGTGCCTAACTAGTAACAAACGAGGTAGTCCACGAGAGGTAAATATATAACGCACTACGTTAATGTGGAGGGAAGTAATGTGTTTGTTTGATTGGTGTGAGGGTCAAAGTTCACAATGGGCTGTCTGTACTCAGCCCACCAAGGATATCGAAAACTGGCTTTTAGCGATCTAGGCACACAACAGACTTACCTTTGGAACACTAGATGGAGGTAGTATATATCGAAGTGAGTTGATTGCATGAAAAATTAATAGGTGTTCATCCGAAATGCTTTTGAATATGAAAGGTTAATATGCAACCTAATGTCTTCATATTGTAGTTTATTACTGTAGATGTTATATTTACCCATCTATTACAAATGCTACTTCAGTAGTTAGTTTTATTTAACCAACAATATGAATAGATACTGTTATGTAAATGTCGTGTAAATATTTTGTAAACGACATGTCGTGTTGTGTTTGAATTTTTATTTCTATTATTCATTTTTCCATATTTATATTATTGTTTCGAAGTTTAAACTAATATGTTGTTATTCATTTGGGGTAACATTTAGAATTTTCTTGAATTAAGTCGACCAATCATATGTTTGTAAATGAAGTGCTGGTGACGTGTCCAGACGTGTAGTCTCGTGCAAGAACGGACATGCGCGGATTGCTCTGGAGATCTGCAGAAATTTCGCGGTCTTTCGAGGAGTTTAGGCCTAGAATATATAAACAGACGAAGATGCGAGAGTGATAAGAGAGATTCAGACATCAGTTTTTATTTGAAGAAAAGAGGAGAGTCAGACATTAGTTTTATTTCTAAAGAAGAGAGTCAGTTATTTGAGAAAGATTAAGTGTTTGCTGTGATTATTCAACTTGGATTTGTGACTGAAGTTAGATCTACGGAAGCTGTGATTTTATTTCGTCAATCTCCACGATTCATCTGAATTACTGCTCGTGCTGAGAGTCGGCGAATTTATTGAACTGTGAACTGTTTCTGAACTTCTTCATTTAACCTTCTGAATTTCTTCGTGGGACCAAATTCACACCCTAGACTGGAATTTGAGACTTTAATTTTAGATCATTACATTAGATACAGGCCAGTACCGTTTCGTATTGTGATTTATTTTGAAGTTTGAAACTAATATTATTTTGTTTTGTAATTAATTTCGAATGTCGTAACTTAATATTTGTCACTGTTATTATATAATTTATGTTATATCTGTTATATTTGTTAATAGTTTAGTGTAATAAATTATACAAGCTGTTATCTGCGTTTTTCTGTTGCGTTTAGTCTACGAAGAACATAAAACATAAAAAATACGTAACAATAAAGAAGTATAATTATATCGTGAAGTTATAGTGATACTCCGACGTTGTAGTCGTTAACAAAATGGTTCTCGAAGCTCTTTTGTGTAACAATAAAGTAGTTGATTTCTAACGGGAGCCCCTGTTGGCTCAAGAGTATCTGTGAGGACTTGTATTACTAGAAATGTAGTTACATGTCAGTGTGTATTTGTTGTTAATAAATTCATGATCTCATGTAGGTAATTACATATTTCGACCGTTCCACTAGATGAAACTGAAAGATTCACATCGTAACAAAACATGAAATGGTCATTTCGACATATTCTTTAGACGGCTGTTATGAGTATTAAAACTTTCATTAAAATTAAGTACAGAACAATGTTTCGACCTTCTTCAGGTTAACATTTGGAAATCAACGTTTGGATATTTTGAGATTATTGAAACGTACGCATAGAAATAAACCTTAAAAACAGCTGTGGTCAATATAAGTTTTTTAACTTCAAAACCACTTTGCTACATTTATTATAAATCAGCTTTTTTCCATTAAATAACATTTGTACTAATCATACAGTTACGACAGAGAGTTGTGACTGAACAGTTGTTTCCTTTTCGCCATGATGACCAAGCAGATAATGACGGAGACGACGCTAATTTGCCGAAAGTACATTTTTTGCTGGCTAAATTCCTACAATTATGAATCAAGTGTCTAGTTGTGAAATAGTATAATGTAGTTTAATCGCCAAACAAACTTTTTACGGGAATATCAGTTTTCTCACACGTTCTGAAATGTACGAACACTTTCTGCTTCTCCGATTTTTGTTTATCTGTTTATAAACAGTTTATTTATCGTTTATAATATATAATACGTCTATTAGCCTAATTGTGATACTTTGTTTTACGGTATGAGCAAAAACCTACTCGGGGCGCAGGGTACGAACAATTTCTGTCGTAACGGTATGTGACACTACATGTAAAACTAAAAAATAATAATTTCAATATTTATTTATTCCAATTAATGTGGCTACATAACAATGTTTATTCCAGACATTATTTTCAAAATCCCAATTTTGATAAAAGCAAGATGGTCCAGAATGGCTGTTATTTAAATTTTCTATTCAATTGTTAAATGTTGTATATATTTATTGATCAACACTCTTTTCACCTAACCTGGATGTTTAACTAAACTAGAGGTTCTTGAACTAGTGATAACTGAATGACTGTTGTAATAGAAGTAGTGATGATTATGCAGTATTAAAGTGCTCATTATACTTATAAATATCACACCAGCATCCTTCCAATAATTCTCTTTTGTATAACAGTTTTTAGTTACTTTAATATATTTAACCTAAGTTTAGTCTTTACCAAAACTTGCAACTGACGCCACAGAAATAAAAAAAACCTTTATATCTGATTAAAGATTGTAATCTTTCAAATCTCGACCAATTTTCTTGATCTAATCAGTTGTGTAAAATAATTTGCGCTTGTTCCGCATTTGCAATGTTGGGAGAATTTCAATAATTTGAAAACACAAATAACGTCAATTTTAAATTTAAAGTTTGGGGTATCCAGAAATGATTGACTTTTCCTAATGTTACTTATCTGGGTTAAGGTAAGTACGACTAGTGCTAAACACTAGTGTCATTAGTCCTCTTCTGTTACTTTTGTGTAATTCAAACAGCGTTGTTTTTCAGAAGGATTTCTGTAACTTCCTCTATTACGTCATAAGAATGAAACAGATGGACCACTGAGCCTAGGTATATCAAAATGAGCTCTTTAAATCTTAAAATAACGATATGTTATTGTATTACTCTTCATGTATTACAGAGTTTTTATCAACCATGTGCTCTTTCTTAATATGTTTACCTTTTTTGCTTCATATAAAACTAAACTAACATTTAACTGTCCTCTTATGATCTCTACACCTTATATTATTTATGTGTTTAAATGTTATTCTTCCAAAAAGAACTGCACTGTAAGAAAAAAACACACAATAAAAGTGATTTTTCATTTAATCATACTAGACGACTAATTTTGTTTCAAATATAATTTTATTATATTGAATCAATTTAGACTTTATATAATAACGAAAAATTAGCTGTTGTTGTGAGAAATACATATTTATTTTAAACGAAAAATCATTTTTTAATTGTAGAAATATTTATAAAAATATGAATTGACAAATGTAATACTTTATAGTATAAATAAGACATTTAAAGACATAATTAAAATAATTATCACAACATTAACTTTTATTCGCAACTTCTTTCTTAACACCTATCTGAAAATAATAACTTCTGACCAGACATTTAGTTTTGAAAATGTGAAGACTATTCGTGGAATGGTAATTATTTTGGCCATCACAAGAGAATTTATGTATTCTCTGGCGATCCTAAATTTAATGCTGGTGTCAGAAATTAGTCCGGCCCAGTTTCTGGAAACCCAAGCTCTTATACAGTGGATAATTTATAATCCTTTTATTATTTATTCAAAAGCAAATAACTTAGGACAAAAAGGAGAAAGAAGTAGTTTGTTTTTGAAAGCTTTATTTAGTAGAAGAGTCAAAGCCCTAATGATATACTGCTTTCATAGGCTCCCTCTTGCGGATGCTTCCAAAATCTACTTTTTTTCTCCAGCGCATTATTTGAATTATCAAAACAACTTTTATCATTTGAACGCTTCAAGATATTCATGACGAAGGAAATCGATGGAAAAGAATTATTTTTTGGATTTTCTGCATGTCTATTGAAAGCTTGTTCCTATACAATGGACCGTAAACTTAAAAAAACAACACCTAAAATTGTCGTTGCCTTAGGACTGCATTTAACTTTGCTGTGGAAACTTTTCTACTATTCTTGTTCAAAGAAATTCAAATATCATCTTGTGGTAAAAGCAGTATTTTTGCTGTGAGTTCAAGCATCATTATGACACTGAATCAACTCCTCACCACAATAACCTTACAAATAAAAAATGCTGGACCTGTGTCTGTTGCTCAAACTCTAAAGATAATTGCAGCTTTTTTGTTCGATATTTTCATCTTGAATACTATCGCCACCTAGTGAAGCATTTTTGGCGCTGTTTTAATTTTTGTTGGTGTTCTTTTAACAACATTGAGGAAAGAGAATTAGTTTCGAACATTTTGACGTCATATATTTCTTCATTGTTTCAAAGTTTTTGATTACCAACGTTCGTAATGTTGTTCACGAGAAACAGATTTACAAAATATTGATGTTTTGATTTAAGTGTGTTACTATCAATAGATGTTAAACATATCACTGATGACGATGAGTAGTCCTGCAAAACGTGTTGCCATCTGTATCCTTGACTGTGAAACTATATACACCTTTTTACAAAAATTGCTAACTTTACAGATACAGATTCTACATACATTCAATGTTTTTACATTAGGATCATAAAGTCCACGTATAAATATCTATTTATTTACAAAAATTATTTGTAAGAGTACATAAGTGTGTTTCGTGAAAAATCTCTAAAAATATTTATATAATTCTCACAAAAACAGCTAATATTTTGTTATTATATAAAGTCTAATTTGATTCAATATAATAAATTTATATTTGATACATAATAATAAATATAAAAGAAATAATTACATTATGTGTATTTACTAGTATACTGTGTTCTAGTAGTGGATTGAAGGTGGGTGTTCCAAAACCGTTTTCATTGATCACTCTTAGTTTAAGTTGGTTGATTCGAAATAAGCAGAAAGCTGCACAATGGGCTATCTTTGCTCTGACCACCATGGGTATCAAAACCCGGATTTCAGCGTGTAAGTCCACAGACATACCGCTGAGCCACCGGGTGGCCTGAAGTTAAGTACTGAATTTTTATTTTGAGGATATGACGACCACATGCGCTGTTTTGTTGGTTGCGAAAAATCAAAATAATGAATATTTATCAATTCTTCAGTCAGTTTCAAGTAACTAACGCATGCACCACACAGTTATCTTTCTTTCTGGCACATGTTCAGCCTACAGCACAGCTGTTTTGTGTTGTTTTATTTATTCTTATAATTTAATTAGATTAATAATCCCGCCCAGAAAAAAACAATTTTTTTAAAATGGATGTGACATCGTATTACTCAGTTTGTAACTGCTGTTTCTGAGTTATACACGTACAATAACAACATTCACCTCAGCAACACGCGAGTTAGACAGAGCACAGTTTTTTCACACAATAGTCATAACTTTTCCGTTACCATATACCGTAACATTCAACTCTGAATCAGGTTAGTTTAGATGTTTATGCATTTTACTTTTATTTATATACATTTGATTCTTAATGTTGACCCAGTCGATTGAAGAAAGTTTAGGGAAAAACCGTTTCACTACATTCTATATTTTGTATTTAAAGACCATAGTAAAGGGAACAAGCTGTCAAAAGCCTGATATAGCAAATTGTTATGACACATTCGTGCACCATTTAACGTCTTACGTTATCTTCTGCCAGAAATAAAACTAAACAAAAAAAAACAACGAAACATATTAATCAATAAACTAGTTTATCTAATATCAGACTTCAGACAGTTTTTTCAGTTTACTGTGTTTCTATTTTTCAATATTTGTTACAATGATAATATGTTCTAATTATTATTATCTCTTGTGATGTACAGTTATTAATCCAGAAATTTGATAACATTCTCTGGTGGTTAGGATTGAGCGTTGGCGAAGGTACATACGTTTCTGTTTAAACGAGAAAATTCATTATTACCTAAGTTTACAGATCTGAATTATTAGTTTGTTTCAAATTGAAAACCCTGCAGATGGCGAGTTGTTTACGGAAAGCATTTCTTGTTTTTTGTTGTCCGTTCTTTCATTTCAAAACATAAAATTATTACTTTTCTCTGTAAATCACTTGACAACTTTCTGCGTTAAATAATTATCTAACATTTGATAACTTATTTTGATAACACAAAACTTTGATAACATTAAATTTCTTAAAACTAAAACATAACAAGCAGAACAGAGTGGTTTGGTTTTTATTTCTCGATATCACAATAACCTATTGAACCTGGTAGATCACGTGGTGCAGAAGTAATAATTGTAGTTTTAAAAAAGTTTACAAATATTTTATAAAGCTAGTTTTTTTTATCCAGAATAACATTTTTCAAAGCAAACACATGTAAATAAATTATGTTATAAAATATCTGAAATATTCTTCTCATAATTTAGTTTATATAGAGAGTTATCCACCATCTCTGTAACCAGTAAAACTTTATTTAAAGGATAAATCCTGTTAAACATGAGTGACAAATACAGTTGATGAAGCTGCTTATGAAATGAAACACTCCATCTTTCTTTACAGCTTGTATATATAACCAATGTTCAATAAAATACCGTTTAAAATAGCTTTCAACGTGGTTCATATCAACTTTATAAGTAGACAAGTGAAATTTTACCTTGATGTATTAGTTTAGAATAATGTAAAATGTCCTAAACTAGTGAAATATCTGAAGATATTTTAAAAAAAATTATGTTCAACAACATTATTAATTAATAAATGCATCTTAAAATTTACTATTTTGTGATTCAAGTTACGTTCATCTAATCAAAGTATAATAATAATCATTAATTTGTACGTAACCTTTTTAGTTCTTACTGTATATTTAATTTTATCTTGGTCGGAAATTATTAATTAAAATATAAAATCTTGGTTTGAAACATATGTACAGATGTACCAAGAGATAATTTTGTATTATAATAATACACTTACAAAACAGACCGGTATCAGTACCAAGATTTATATACGACATATTTTCTATTACAAACATTGAAGATTGTTTTAAATTTGTCCATAGAAAGGAATTAAAATGAAACCGTGAATAAAACGTTTTTAAATCTTTAGAAATATTTACTAACAACAAAATCTGAGAAGTCTAGTGCTTTATTGTATTAATAAGATATATTAAGAAATAAGTTAACACAAATAGACACAAATTAATAATTTAATTTTATTCGCAGCATTTTTACCGACATCTTATTGTGAACATGGAAACATCTGACCATATATTCAGTTTTAGAAAGTTGAAGACTGTTCCTGGAATTGGAATTATTTTGGGAATGACATCAGGATTCACGTATGCTTTGGCGATCCTGAATTTGAAGCTGGTGTCAGAAATTAGTGCGGCCCAGTTTCTGGTAGTTCAAGCTCTTATCCAATGGGGAATTTATAATGTTTTTATAATTTATTCGAAAGCTAATTACTTTGGAGAAGAAGGAGAAAGAACTATTTTGTTTTCTAGAGCTTTATTTGATGGAATTGTAAAAGCCCTAATGATATACTGTATTCATTGCCTCCCTCTTGCTGATGCTTTCACAATCCTTTCCTCTTCACCCGTGTTCATTAGTTTGCTTGCTTACTTGGTTTTGAAAGAACCGTGTGAAGCTTACAATGTATTCGTCTTAATAGTGACAATGACGGGCATTATTTTAATTATCAAACCAACATTTATCGTAGGAACGTTTCAAGATATTCATGAGGTAGGTAATCGGTGGAAAGGAATTATTTTTGGATTTTCTTCGTGTTTATTGAAAGCTTGTTCCTATACAATGGCCCGTAAACTTCAAAAAACACCACCTCAAGTTGTGGTTTCCATTATATCTACCTTTAGCCTTGTTGTGGGAACTTTTCTACTCTTCATGTTCGAAGAAATTCAATTATCATCTTGTGGTAGAAACAGTATTCTTATTGTGTGTTCAGGCATCATTATGACATTGAATGAACTCCTCACCACAATAGCCTTACAAGTGGAAAATGCTGGACTAGTGTCCGTTGCTCAAACTCTAAATGTAATTACAGCCTTTTTGTTCGATATTTTCATTTTAAATATCATCGCCACCTGGTGGAGCATTTTAGGAGCTGTTTTAATTTTTGTTGGTGTTCTTTCAACAACATTAAAGAAAGTGAATTAGTTCTTAATATTTTAATATAACATTTTACTTCGTGCTGTTATTAATATTATTTGGTTTCTATTATTTTTTGCATAATAATGTTTTCAGTGTTTATTATTATTTCAAAACTTTCGATAACCGAATGTCGTAATGTAGTTCACAATAAATGGTTTTAACATTGATGCTCGAAGTTAAGTCTATTACTTTAGATAGTTATAAAATATACCACTGATGATAGTGGGTAGGAGCTTGAGTTCTACTGCTAGTTTTCTAATGATGTTGACATACATATCCACGTGATGAGTTTGTTGTTTGACATTGATGAACGTGGTTATTGGAGATCTGTTTTTGACCTTAAGATAAATATTCTGTGTTTTAATGAGATATGCTCCGTTTTTTTCACGAAACTTTCATGTGTTTATTTGTGCTTTCTTTGTTTGTTTTTAGAAATTCACAGCAAATAAAAAGAAATTAGAGAAGGAAAATTTTCATACACTATTTTTTTACGTTAGAAATGGTTTAAATAAAAAATACACCACACTGTATTTGAAACATATGTACGTTCATTTCTTACAATTCTATAAACTTTTTAAACAATAAATTAAAAACAAGATCTTCATATTTCCAATTATTTGTTGCTTGGTCCTGAAAATATTTGTGGTAATTCTGAATGTCCCTCATTGTATTATTTTCCTGTACTTAAGTTAAGCCACTGTTTATTGCTGCAATATGTGTTAAATTGTTCACCGTTGGAACAGCGGTATGACTACCGACGTACAACGCTGAAATATGAGTTTCGATAACCGCTGTTGACAGAAACCACGACGATATTTGTGAGAATATTTATCTAAAACTAAAAAAACAGTTCTTCAAATTATTGAACCAATTATTGTAGTAAGATTTATATAACACTCAATTTACAACCTTTCCAGAACAAACATGATTTCAATAACAATGAGGTTTTAATTATGCAAACACGATTTGAACAAAATTTAGCTTTTAAACTTTGTAGATATGGTGTCAATAACAAATAGTTTTCAAATTTTGAAACCATCTTGTCAGTAACACTTATATTTAAACTTTGCTTGATTTCACTAAGATTCAGGTTTCAAATTGTGCACATTCAGTATAGTATAAATAAAAACCAAATTAAAAACTCTGGAGATATTTTAGGCTTGTTATAGTAAAATCAGGCTTTAAATTCGTATATCACTCTTAGTGTAACAAAGATTTACGTTGCTTTAGGGTCGCTTAACATACAAAAACTAGTAAAATACAAAATTGCAAAAACGAAAAAGAATTCCAAGCTGATACTTAAGGTTTAATGTAGGTTGAATATGGTGTAATGTCCCAAGATAAAATTTGGTAGGCATTGTAATTTTAAATAGTGTTTCTTCACGTAGTAAATATTGTTCGTACTTTTTCTTTGAAAAACAATTACACTTATGCTGTGTATTAGTGTTTCCTGAGTGTATATTTAGTATTTGTGAAATATATATATATATAAAACCCAGCTTTTATCATTCACATATAATCAAGATTTTTATTAAATCATAAAATAAATTTATTTAGGACAAAATACCTGTTAATTCATCTTGGCTGTCCCATCCTCTAACCCAAATTTTAAAATATGAAAATGTAATTCAGGTCTCATCATTGATGTATCTATCAATATTTTTTTTTGAAACTCACTGATATTTTCTTTCTCAACAACATACGATATAATCCATTTCATTTGATCCTATTTAAAAAATAATTTTTTTTAGCCGACAACAGCTTTCCTTTTGCCGATATTTATGTTTGTCTCCTACATACAGAATTCTCGATGTTAAGTATGACAGATGTTGATGCATCAATATTATAGATTTCTTTTAGAATCTTAAACACATCAGTCAGATCTCCTCTAGTTTTTATTTTTTCAATTTTAAAACCTTAATCTTCCCTCATATGACAACCCTTCCATCCGAGGTATCATTTTGCTTACAATCCTCTGAATATGTTCCAGCATTTTAATGTTCTTCCTAAGGTAAGCAGCCAAAGACTAAAAACATTTCATTAAATTTGACATAATTAGTGACCTCTACAGCCTAAACCCTATTTGTCTTATCACCACCAAGAGCACACTGCTTGAATGGCTTCAAAACTAATCAACAATTACATCAAGGTCACGTCTTTTGTGACAATGTTTAGGTTATTCTCAAATTATACATGTAATGAAAACTATTAAAGAACCGGCATAGTGGGTGGTTAATACGATCGATTCATAGTCTGAGGGTCGCTGGTTCGAACCTTTAGCACACCAAACGTTCACGCTCTTGTTAACTAACTTGGGTGTTGATGACTTGTTGCTTTTTTTCTAGTCTTACGCTGCAAATTTATGGATGGTTAGCGCATATAGCTTTCTTATAGGTCTGCACAAAATTAAAAAAGGAAACAAATTATATTTACTTACATGCATTATGTTACTTTTATTATTATTACAATTAATGTTCCATTTATTTGCCCATTAAATAAATGATCTAAACTATTTTTTACACCATCAATATCTTCTTTAAAGCTAGCAATACCCTAAACTTTGACATGATTAACAAATTCAAATAATGTTTTTATTTCATCAACATTCCTTCTTGTATCTCATTAATATAAATCAAAAACAAGGATGATTGAAAGACTAAGCCTGTGACATTAATCCAGTTTAACTAAACACCATTCTAATAACACGCAGACATTCTTCTGTCCAATTAGATTACTTATTCTCCATATCTAACGAAATAAATCTTTTACAAGCATTTTATGTTTCACCTTGTCAAATGCTTTCTGAAAATCCAGATACACCAAATCTACGTCGTTACCATCATCCACCTGAGCAGTAATGTTTAAAAAGAACGTCTAAAGGTTTCTCTCAGTGAAAATATGTATATTCTCCAATAACATTCTAAAGTTTATAACATGTTTTATTACAATCTTTCAGCGAGTCGTTTTCTCGTACATCTTTCTGATGTCCTGTTTCACCAACGTTCCTGGTATTCAATAATATTATAAAAGTCTCGTGCTACCAGTCAATTCGTAATTCTAATATCTGTGATGCTTTTTTTTAATTTTATTTCTCATATCCTGTGTAAACTAACCTGGTTTGTTACTTTCAGCTGTTTGTTACTTATCTTTCAACAAATAAAATATATAAACACGATTTAAACAACGTAAGGCGTGTTGAGCTGAAGTTGGCAAGGTAAGTTCATCTGGTTGCTCATTATAACGCCCCCACGGATGGGAGAGCAAGCATGTATAGCGCGACTCGGAAACTAACCCTTCAAATTACATGCCATTCCGGGCCGCATCACTGTAACAGCATCATTGTGTATCATAATCACATATGTTATACTAGTCTGACATCAATAACTAATAGAAAATATTCATTTTTATTTTACCGTACTTTTGGGATTCAGCCTGACAAGTTAACAAAATTCTTTATTTGTATGTTTTTATGGTGCAGTAATTACCATAAATATTATTTTATTTAGGTGACAATTAATTTAAAAATCATCTAGTGATAAGAAGAGAAACGAAAGCTTGTAACCTAAATTCCCACCTTCAACAAACTGTTGTCATTCCATTCACGAAACACAGGGGTATTATTAACATTTATTTATTTCCAAAAAAAATTTGTTTGTTTATATTAGTGTGTTTCGTGTAAAAATTTGTATTCATAATAAATAAATGTATGTATATTCTTCACAATGAGAGATAATTTTCTTTACTAAATAAGGTCTAAATTCATTCCATTAAAAGAATTTAATTTTCAAACATCATGATAAAAAACGTCTAATATGATTAAAAGTCAAATAACTTTTATTGTGTATCTATTTTGTTACAATGCAATTTTCTGTGGAGCAATAACATTTAAAAATCTAAATATTATAAGGTTTAGATATCATAAGGAAACCCAGAAATGTTAGTTTAGTTTTATATGAAGCACAAAAGAAGATAATCGTATTATAAAAGAGCACATGATTGACAAAAAACTCTCTAATACAGGAAAATATATCTGTATGTTTACCTGCATCATCCTAAATACGTTATATAAATCCTTCTAAAAATTATACTGTTTGAGATATGTACAAAGTAACTGAAAGAGATAAATTACACTAGTGTATGGCTCTAATCATATTTACCATAATCCAAATTAGTATCGTTAAATATACTAAAGTAACTGAAAACTGTTATACAAAAGAGAATTATTGGAAGGATGCTGGGATGATATTTATGGGTATAATGAACACTTTAATACTGCATAATCATCACTATTTCTATTACATCAATCCTTCAGTTATCATTAGTTCAAGTACCTTTGGTTTAACTGAACATACAGGTTAGGTGAGAAGAGTGTTGATAAATAAATATATACAACATGTAACAACCGAATAGAAATTTAAATAATTGTCACTCTGGACTATCATGAGTTCATCATAGTTTGGGATTTTGAAAAATCTCTTTCATAAACACTGTTATGTAAACAAATTTATTGAAATAAATAAATATTGTAAATGTTTCTTAGTTTGTTATACTTGTGGTGTCACCAATAAGAATTTCTGTCAGCTCTAGTTTTGAAATCATTGATGTAATCTGTCGAATGTTTACACATTTATTTTTGTAAAAAACATCATTAACGCACATATAGTATAGACACAGAATTTTAAATTTATCTCTATAACACATCTGACATATATTTAACATATCTAATATATGTGTTCACATTTATTTTACAACTATGTATAAATTAGAGAAACGGCAATGTGTCTTTCCAGCCAATTAAACATATTTTTCAGAATATCTGGAACGATATTTAACGTTCAATCAATGTACAAACAATCACAATTCGACAGTAATTCAGTTCTTGTACATAAAATCAATATTTGCCTATCTGTTTCACTAGAGTTAATCACTAAAAATTGTTTTCCATTTTCAGGTTTACCATACTTTTCTGTCAAAACATATCTCTTCAATAATATGGAACAATTAATATTAATTTTATTTCCCACGTAAATTCTGAAGAGATATTTTATGTTGTCTACAGATGGAAATTTATCTTCCGCCGATTTGCTGTGCCCAGACAATGCATGTAGGTGAATATAATGTGATGTGTTACTTATATTAATGAATCACTTTGTATGCGTTCATCATATTTTTAGCTTCAACTTCAATGACATCATCAGAGACCCTCTCGACTAACTTTATCTCCACTACTTATCACACAACCTCTGGATTTTGTGTTCAAAGAGCTCATATTGCCAATGAAAGTTTTCGTGCACCTGTTTGTCTTTAACAATTAAATATTCGTAACTTAGGCTTTTAAATTTCACTGACAGAAGAAACTAAAAAAAAATTTTCATTTCTACTGTTACATATTATAATTTATCTCGGACGAGTATCCGATTCATTATTTTAGGTATTGTGATGACAAATATCCTGAAACTAAGTTAAATTTTATTTTAATGTAAGATCTAATAAAATTAGAACATGTAGTAATTGAAGGTTTCTACGAACAATATTAATACACATAGCTTTCTTACTTAATACATGTATATTTTAATATATTAGTGATGATATAATTAATAATAATTATCTTCCCAAATATTTGTTAGAGATAACGATTTGAGAGACAAAAGACTTCTATGTGGTCTGGAAATAAATATCTTATAAATTGTTGACGATGAGGAAATTAATTTCGAGTTGATATCGGTACAGTTTACTTAACAGGTGAATAGGTTCGTCTTTTCTGTTTGCACATCAGATTTTTACCGCTAAAAGTAACTAATATTTAAGTAGAAATACCAACGTTTCATGATAATTCGCTGAGTTTAAATAGTTTGTAACTGTTTGAAACATAACTGTTTCTGGTCAGTATTTGTAATTTTCCGATTAATAAACTGCATTCACAATTATAACTCCCGAGGCTTATAGTACATAAACCGAAGCAAATCAACAGTATACACGTTGCATTAGTTACCACTCATAAGTTTGAGAGGAAATTTTCTAGAAATTTCAGCTTATTCAACAGTATTGCTATTTTCTTACATATATATGTTGTTGATTCTTACACTCGAGAATCTTATACAAATTTAGCGAACAGGAGAAAATGTCACAATACACGTTTAACAATGAAGGAATAGAAGAGGCAATATTTCAAGTATTATTATTGTAATGAAAATAAGCTCAGAATCTTTGCTATCAATTTAACTATGGCCAACTGATTATTTTTAGTTATTTAACATTGGTGTTTTTTATCTAAGAACTACACATAAAAATGAACTAATAACAGACATTCTAAAAACAGAATCACAGTGAAATATAATCATTTCACACTTTTTGATATTAAAAAAGGAACAATAAAAAACAAGTAACGTTATCGGTGATTATGTCGCCATTACATATAAAATACTGTAAAAGTACTGTCCATAATCTGGAAGAAACTAATAACAGACTTTCTCCGATTAAATACATTACATTTTCACAAATCTCAGAATTTCTTGATGAAAACTGTCTTAACATAATTATCGCTTTGAATGGAACAATTAAAATTTCATCTTTTGCACATTTATTTATTTTTTTACTTTTCTATCATACACAGATAACTCTTCGCTGTAGTGTTTTTAATTGGTTTTCAGTTTTATGAAATAAGTTTACGACTGCATTAGGTTGTTTGTCTGATAGTGTCAATTATTCTTCGAATACAGCACAATTTATCGATCTTCCAGATAACTAAAATAAGGCGTAGCTTTAATATCTTAAAAAAAATGATTCAGTAAAGAAAACGCAGGCGAAGAACATGAAAATAACCGTAAAACTCTTGCAGTATATTTAATATCCATCGAAAATAATATACGTAGCTTCAAACTTTAGTGTTAAAACTATGTATTGTGAACTACATTACGAGCATCCGTATTAAAAAGCTTTGGAATAATAATAATAATAAAACAGTGAAAAAGGTATTATGCAATATAATAAAAACCAAATAATATTAATAACAGCACGAAGTAAACTGTTATGCTAAAAGATTAAGAACTAATTCACTTACTTAATGATGTTAAAAGAACACCAAGAAAAATTAAAACAGCTCCTAAAATGCTATACCAGGTGGCGATGATATTTAATATTAAAATATCAAACTAAAAAGGCTGCAATTATATTTAGACTTTGAGCAACAGACAATGGTCCAGCATTTTTCTCTTGCAATGCTATTGTGGTGAGAAGTTGATTCAGTATCGTAAAGATGCCAGCACTCACAACAAGAAATCTGTTTCTGCCACAAGATGAAATATGAATTTCTTCGAACAAGAACAGTTTTCACAACAAGGCTAAAGGTAGACATCATGGCAGCCACAATTTGAAATGGTATTTTTTTGAAGTTTACGGTTAATTGTTTAGCAACAAGATTTCAACAGACACGCAGAAAACCCAATCGTAATCCTTTCCACCGATTATCTACGTCATGAATATTTTGAAACGTTCCTACGATAAACGTTGGTCTGATAATTAAAATAATGCCCGTCATCGTGAGCGTTAAGACGAATACATTGTAAAACCTACAAGGTTCTCTCAAAACCAAAGAGGCAAGCAAACTAATGAACACTGGAGAAGATGATTTGATTGTGGTAGCATCCGCAACAGAAAACCAATGAAAACAGTATATCATTAGGGCTTTTACTATTTCATCAAATAAAGCTGTAAAAAACAAAATAGTTCATTTTCCTTCTTTTCCGAAGTAATTGACTTCCGAATAGATAATAAAAACATGATAAATTTTCCACTGGATAAGAGTTTGAGTTACCAGAAACTAAGCCGGACTAATTTCTGACACCAGTTTCAAATTCAGTGTCGCCAGAAAGTACAATAATCCTGATGTCATTCCCAAAATAATACTAATTCCAGGAAGAGTCTTAAACTTTTTAAAACTGAATGTCTGGTGAGACGTTTACATGTCCACAGTTATATGTGGACCAAGATACTGCGAATAAAAGTTAATGTAGTAACTTTTGTCTTGATTATCTTTTATATCGTATTAATATTATAAAGCAGTAGATTTGACAAATCTTTTTTAATAAAAGTTAATGTAGTAACTTGTTTCTTGATTATCTTTTATATCGTATTAATATTATATAGCAGTAGATTTGACAAATCTTTTTTTAATAAAATTTAAAAATGACATTTTTACAGATTAAACAAATTCCTTTCCATAAACATTTGTAATATGATCTTCAGTGTGATAATATAATCATATCATGTATTATATTTCTATACAAATATGTGTTTTAAAATATTTTTATACAATATTTTCTAACCAATATAAAGGTAACTGTAAAGACAGAACTAAATACAAATTTAAAAAAATGATTATTATAACAGTCTTTTAAGATGAACGTAATGGCATAAGTTAAACAGAAGATATTTTAAAATTCATGAAACATAAAATGATTTATTTATTAACGATTTTGTTGGCAGTTACTACAAAACATGTTTATACAGGTTCATCTACTTTGGGATATTTAACTTATAAACACACGGCCTGGCACGGCTGAGCGCGTTAAGGCGTGCACTCGTAATCCAAGGGTCGCGGGTTCGCGCACGGGTCGCGCTAAACATGCTCGCCCTCCCAGCCGTGGGGGTGTATAATGTGACGGTCAATCCCACTATTCGTTGGTAAAAGAGCAGCCCAATAGTTGACGGTGGGTGGTGATGACTAGCTGCCTTCCCTCTAGTCTTACACTGCTAAATTAGGGACGGATAGCACAGATAGCCCTCGAGTAGCTTTGTGCGAAATTCCAAAACAAACAAACTAGTATAAACACATATAACAAGTTCGCAATGAAACATGATCTAAATAATTTTAAAGTTTGATAGCATTAGTTTTAAGACCTGCATTATGATTATTGTAAATGGTATTATAGCTAATGTTGTAAAAGCAAACTAAATTAAAGAAAAATGAAGTGTGTCATTACGTAAGTATCTTGAACATCTTTCTTTGTTCTTTTGTTTGAACAGGGTTTCTCTTTTATATTAAATATAAATGAGGATGAAATTTCAGACATGAGGAATAATTTTCTAATTAAATTAAATTATGAAGATAATATTTCAAATATTATAAGAGAAATTTATTTTTTTGGAAATTTTCATTCAGTTTAAAAACTAATTTCATGAAACATTTATGAGGATTTTTAAAACAACAGTAGTTTATTAACACCACATGATCTACTAGGCTCAATAAGTTTCTTCCATAAGGTGAAACAAAATCTGTCCATTTTGCTTTTAAGGTCCCAGTATTAACGAACTTAAAATATGACAGTTCTGTAGAAATAAGTTTCCAGATTTTTTGATGATAAATGTAACCATTTCATACTTTTTGATGTTAAAAACGGACAGTAAAAAAGTAATGTAATCGGTGATTATGTCGCCATTGCATATAGGAAGCTGTAAAAGTTTTGTCTATAATCCGAAAGAAATTAATAATAACATTTTCAAACTAAGTTAATGATGATTTGTTTTCATTTAAACAGAAATATTCATACCTTCTCCAACTCTTAACCCTAACCACGAGAATATGTAAAAATGGAATAAGAAAATTCACAATTGATAACTGTAAATTACAAAAAATTGTTGTTGTTGTTTTTGAATTAAGCACAATGCTACACAATGGGCTATCTGTGCTCTGCCCACCACGGATATTGAAACCCGGAATTTAGCGTGTAAGTCTGCAGACATACCGCTGAGCCACTGAAGGACATCACAAAAGCTAGAAATAAAAGAAAACAACTGATCAACTTCCTGACCATCTGTGTCTATAGGAATTTCAAGATGATGGTGTCACGTAGTCGTTTGTTGAACAGTTTATTTTATTTCTCCCGGAACACAATGTGTGATATCTGCATTTTAGAGTTACAATTTAATGGAGAAATGAAATATTTTCATCATTTTAGCTTCTCACAAAATGAGAGTTCAGTACCCTGTTATGTAAATGTGTAAATATTTTGTAAACGACAACATGTCGTGTTGTGTTTGGATTTTTATTTCTATTATCTATGTTTCCATATTTATATTATTGTTTCTAAGTTTAAACTAATAAAATATGTTGTTATATATTTAGGGTAACATTTAGAATTTTCTTGAATTAAGTAGACCAATCATATGTTTGTAAATGAAGTGCTGGTGACTACGTGTCTAGACGTGCAAGAACGGACATGCGCGGATTGCTCTGGAGATCTGCAGAAATTTCGCGGTCTTTCGAGGAGTTTAGGCCTACAATATATAAACAGACGAAGATGCGAGAGTGATAAGAGAGATTCAGACATCAGTTTTTATTCGAAGAAAAGAGGAGAGTCAGACATTAGTTTTATTTCAAAAGAAGAAAGTCAGTTATTTGAGAAAGATTAAGTGTTTGCTGTGATTATTCAACTTGGATTTGTGACTGAAGTTAGATCTACAGAAGCTGTGATTTTATTTCGTCAATCTCTACGATTCATCTGAATTACTCCTTCTGCTGAGAGTCGGCGAATTTATTGAACTGTAAACTGATTCTGAACTTCTTCATTTTAGCTTCGGAATTTCTTCGTGGGACCAAATTCACACCCTAGACTGGAATTTGAGACTTTCATTTTAGATCATTATATTAGATACAGGCCAGTACCATTTCGTATTGTGATTAATTTTGAAGTTTGAAAGTAGTATTATTTTGTTTTGTAATTAATTTCGAATGTTGTAACTTAATATCTGTCACTGTTATTATATAATTTATGTTATATCTGTTATATTTGTTAATAGTTTAGTGTAATAAATTATACAAGCTGTTATCTGCGTTTTTCTGTTGCGTTTAGTCTACGAAGAACATAAAATATACGTAACAGAAATGAAAAATATAAAGTCATATGACAAAAGAAGAGTTAAACGTATCAATAAAAAGAAAAATATATCAATTAACCTTGTTCAGAGCTGTGTGTCGCACACTTCAGTAGTTTTAAACATCAGTCGAATGTAAAGGTTGAACTGAGTTCCACCAAAAACGTGCTGTTCAGATGAAGGTTATCATTGTACGAGTATAACTTTGAAACAGCAAGAGAAAACTGCGTAATTCACTGCTATGTTTTAGTGCTGAACGAGACTGTTAATCTAAATAAATTATAACTGTACCTGAAGCAGCAAAAATAGTTGTGTTGAAGGTCGAAAAATGCCAGCAAGAAATGCAACTGTGTGATGTCTACATTTGTGAGTTGCAATTTAATGGAGAATTGAAATGATTTTATTATGTTGGCTTCTCCAATGAGAGTTATGAACCTAAATTGAGAAAAATAAAAAAATTGAGGGAATAAGTTTTGCTAATTCAACAATAAACCACAGCGTGCTATACAATACGCAACAAATAATGATCTTATTTTATTTTGTCTTTATGGCAACCTATAGATGTGTATACCTGTACCAGATGAAAGGACTCCCCATTAAAAGTTCTAATTCCTTTAGTTTACCTTCTCTAGGTGTGCGTGGCGACCCCTGAAGAGGTAGGACAAAATCCTGGTGATTGAGGGGTTGAACCCTATGACACTGCTTTGGCCTGGATTCCTGTAGATGAGCAGCCTTTAGGTGCTCCCCCTACGGTCACTCCTCTGGTCCACATGGGCTAGAGTCAACCACGTACCATTGTTGGATGTTCTCAACAGGTGTTATGGACATTGTATCTGATGCTGGTGTTTGGGTATAGTGCTCACGAAACTTTGACGTTTCTTTAATATCTTTGTTTGGCATTGTTGTGAGTTTCCTTCTAGGACTTCATGGGAGACAGGGTCAGTGGCCAACGAAATATTCTTTTTTATCATGGATTTCCCAAATAAAAGCTCAAATAAAATAGACCATTTGTAAACGACTATAGTTTGAAGATTTCAAGCAGGAAACTTTAACTTCTTCAACGTCTGTACCTCATTTCCTGGTTTTACATCCTTTATCAGACAAATCTTTTGGACAAATTTCTTATTTTTAATTCAAAAAGGACTAGAGTGACTTGCTGGTTCTCCTATATCAGACCAAAAGCTTTGTTCTGGTGACAAGTTGGTGGAAACATCCTAGACTCAGTGAACTCTTTTACATTCCACTGCTACAATAAGACCACAGACAAATCTCTCTGTGCCTTGAAAAGAACCTCTTTTGACCTCCATTTAAGAAAGGCGGTGAACTAACGTCAACATCCACATCTTTCCCTGCCATTAATTCCAGCTGATCTCCAGATCCATTTCCTTTGGTTCCGAATACGGGCATGTTTTCGGGTCCATATTCTTCTCCAGCACCGATATGAAGAAGGATCTTTTGTTCACAACCTCAGTCGCTGAAATCTTTTTTCTAACGACAGAAACCTACCCAAACGACCAAGGGCAGAATATATCGTGCTTTGTTTTCTTTAAAAACTACACTACAAGTTACTGCTTTATTTCACTGCCAAGATCACAACTTTGGAGATGCTAGACCCCATTCATCATCAGGGTCGTTCCGCACTCACCAGTTCAGATCTCATATAAAGAGTCTCATGAACATTCTCTCCACATCCGCCGTTTGGAACTGTTTTAATGTGTGTTTCGAAACTTTGTACCTTATCCACAGCATCTCACCTGGGTTTGTATTTTACTTTCTAAGTGGGGCATGCTTTATCAGAACAGAAGATCTGCCATTTTGGTTTTCGTATTCAGGCTCATTTGGATCAATTGGGTCATTCGTTGGACAACATTGTTGTATCTATTGGTCAGCCCTTCCAACAATGTCTTCTGACAGTTCCCATATGTGATCTATTTTTGACTTGTCTGAGAAAAGTAGACACTTCCGATTGGAAATACTGTCTCTTATTATATTAGATACAGGCCAGTACCATTTCGTATTGTGATTAATTTTGAAGTTTGAAACTAGTATTATTTTGTTTTGTAATTAATTTCGAATGTTGTAACTTAATATCTGTCACTGTTATTATATAATTTATGTTATATCTGTTATATTTGTTAATAGTTTAGTGTAATAAGTTATACAAGCTGTTATCTGCGTTTTATCTGTTGCGTTTAGTTTACGAAGAACATAAAACATAAAAAATAAGTAACAAACTAAATTGAGTAAAATGAAAAATTGGGGGAATAAATTTTTTCTAATGCACCAATAGACCACAGCGTGCTAAAAACACGCAGCAAATAATGATCCTATTGTATTTTGACTTTGTGGCAACCTCTAGATGTGGATTCCTGTACCAGATGAAAGGACTTCCCATAGAAAGTTCTGCTTCTCTGGGTTTGTGTGGAGACCCCTGAAGAGGGAGGACAAGATGCTGGTGATTGAGGGGTCTAACCCTAATACACCGCTATTGCCTGAATTCCTGTAAATGGGCAGCCTGGAGATGCTCCCCACACAGTCATTGTTCTGGTCCACTTGGGCTAGAGTCAAACAAGTACCAGTGTTAGATGTTCTCAACAGATGTTAGGGACATTGTACCTGATGCTGGTGTTTGGGTTAGTGCTCACAAAACCATGGCGTTGTTGTAATATCTTTGTTTGACATTGTAGTGAGTTTTCTTGTAGGACTTCATGGTAGATAGAGTCACTGGGCATCAAAACATTCTTTTTTATCATGGATTTCCCAAATAAAAATTGAAATAAAAAAGTAATAAAACAGACCATTTGTAAACGACTATATTTTGAAGATTCGAAGCTGCAAACTTCTTCAACAAACGTACCTCATTTCCTGATACTACAACCTTTATCAGATAAATATTTAGGACCGATTTCCTCTTTTTAAATTCAGAAAGGAGTAGAGGGACTTGCTGGTTCTCCTAAGTCAGTCAAAAAGCTAAGTTTTGGTGACAAATTGGTTGAAACATCCTAAACACAGTTAACTCCTCTTACATTCGTTCCATTGTACAATGAGTGTACAGACAGATCTCTCTGTGCCTCCAAAAGAATCTTAAACCATGGAAATCAAATTGTTTTGATTTCCATGGTTAAAAGAGCCGATGAACCAACGTCATCATCCACCTCTTTCCCTACCATTAAGTCCAGCAGATCTCCAGACCCACTTCCTTTGGTTCCTGGTTCGGGCATTTTCTCGGGTCTATCTTCTGCGTGGGCACCAATATGAAAAAGGATCATTTGTTTACACCCTTAGTCACTGAAATCATTTTTCTAGCTACAGAAACCTACCCTATCAACCGAAGGGAGGATTTTTGGAGGTCGATAGAGCTCCTTCGAGTAAAGAAAATAAAGAAAAAAAGATGTGATTGAAAACAGAAGAGGTCTTCACTCAAATGGCGTACACATAAATAAAAATGGTCACTTTGATACAGTGAAATTTTCGAGGTTTACGTTGTAATCTGGATGACCCCAATGCACTGATTGCCATTCTGTAGATTTTACTCACAGGAAATATTTCTGAAACCTGGTGATACAATCACATTCTGTCTGTTTTTTTTGTACAAAATTGGACACGTGCATGGAGATGCGGCACTGTTGGTTGATCAGCATGTATCCACCCTACCTTTGACACTCGACACACCCTTGTAGCCGTAGTCATCCATGCTTTTTTGAGTCGTACCATCATTATTTCTGTTTCCTGGAGAGTCCTTTGATGAATCAGATTTTGATGCTCTCGCTGAATAGTTGTCGTCTCTATTTTTCCACTTTTCATGTAAGGTTGATAGTAACTTGCAAGGCAGTGATCATATTTCTATCAATTTGAGAGAGACTGGCCGTGGTAGATGCCACCCAACCCGCGTGTCCCGATCAAGACAACTAGTTCTCTCTTACAGCTCTTGTAGAACTTGATTCTACCATCATTTGCAAGCCATTGATAGACGACTGAGAAGATGAAGGGACTGACGGTATAATACAAGGTATTCTTTAATCCTCGACACGTCTTCCACGATATCTTCGTCCGTTGTAAAATCCAGTCTGCCACTAGGCACGGAAAGCTTATAAACAGACCAGGTATACCTTTTTGTAGGTATTTTACACTCTCAAACCACATCGCTTTTCAGCGGCCCCGTGTATATGTTTTACATGTAACGCGTCAAAGCCAGAAGGAATCTCGGATTAAATTCACAGGTAGCATCTCGCCTACCACAGTTGAAAAATCATGTGAGACAAAATTCTAAAAACAGTGGGCAATACAATTCTGTTCCCATTTCGATCTTATCCTCTGATGGCCGAAAAGTATCTGATATCCGGCGCATTGTCGATTTTCACAGGGAAAGCTTTTTCTGGGTATCTACCACTTTTACATTTTCCTCCACCTTCTTGGCTATCAACACTCGGACAAAGCTATCACCTCTTTTTTTGTGCTGATCGTCTATATGGATGTAATCGCCCATTTAGACTGGTTCTTTACTAGTTTGGTAGCACATGATGATATACACTATGAGATACAGAACCATCTCCCTACTTCTTCTCTTACTATTCTTCTGATTGTTTTTAACCGATCTGGAAGGAGAATGATTTTCCTAATACATAGCACAAGGTCATTATACTATTTTTCTCTACACCTATGAAGATTCCAAAGATTTCTCCAAACTACCGTTTAGTTGCTATAAGGAGCTGGTTTTTAAGACCTTATAGAGAATAGTTAACACCTATCTTTTCTTGTTTCTAGAATCAAACAACTTCTCGCCCACCCAGTGTGAGTTACGACGACAGCGCTCCACCACGTTCTATTTGATTTGACTTGAAACGTAAATCAAAGAAGCCTTTCTCAAAGAAAAACATATTGTATCAATATTCTTTGTCATTGAGAAGGCTTATTATACAACATAGAGACCTTTTGCGAGACCTTAACTTATAAGGGTTACGTTGTCATTTGCCAATTTTTATAAAAACATTTTTAATGGAGGGCGATTCCAAGTACATTTGGTTTCCACACTTTCCCGTTATTTCCTACAGGAACTTTGAATCCCTCGATGCTGTGTTATCAGTGTCACTGTTTTCAGCATAAAGATTAATGTCATCACTGGACAACTCCCTCTTGCTGCTGCAAACGGGCTTTATGTCGACGACATCTAAATCTCATGTCAGTCGTCGAACATGAGGTTTATCAGCTACATTATGCTCTCAATCTTTTACTGAAATGGACCACAGTAAATTGTTTTTACTTTCTTTCTGAAACCGCTTGCATACAATTTTGCTACCAATGGGTTATTCACTAAGATCCTGAACTCCATATCTGTGAAGTTGTGCTACTCAATATCACTGAGACAAAGTTTTTGGTCTTATCTTTGACTGTAAGCATAAATTTATACCACACACCAAGCAACTACGTGTCAAATGTACAAGGGATCTGAACATCCTTCGTGTCCTATCTTACACCACATGGGGAGTGGATTGACATTCAGTGATATATCGCGTTCTTATTCGATAAAAACTAATATACAAGTCACTGGCTTATATCTCTGCCATGACTTTCTTCGACTTTAAAGATGGTGGACCCCATTCATCATCAGGGGCTTTCCGCACTCCCCAGTTCATAGGTCATATATAGAGTCTCATGAACCTTGTCCTGGAGTCGCTTTACTTCATTTCATACCCTGTTCTTGCCGATATTCAAAACCGACTGGCCCATTTCTCTTTAACATCTACTTCTATCCAGTTCTTCTGGATACTAGACCAGCTCGGTATTGGCTGAAAATAGCTCGTCAACACCGCAGCTAAATGTGTTGCTCTGTCGCTATTAATTATGTTCTTGTTCCATACAAGAACTATGTCCCTGTGTTCAAGTCTCGGTTCCGTGTCAGTTGAAAGTGGAAAACGTTAAAACAATCTTTTCTAGAAAGAACCCTTTACTTTACATTGACCGTCTTGTTTCCGTAACGATCAGAAAGAGGAAGTTGTCCTACTCGACTCCGCATTGGTCACATTTTTTAACTCATAGTTCTTTTATGTGGGGCTAATGCACCAATGTGTATTCTATGTAAACACTCAGGTCACAATAAGTCACATTTTACTGTCGTGGCGTCGTTATAACCCTCAACAACAACGCCATTTTAGACATGTTTTGCCCTGAGGTTTATCCCTGACGCTGGATATTGTTATGTGCACTTAGATAGTTATGATGTTGATTCAACGTCTACACATATACTTTAGAAAGAGACCATAAATTTGGCGCAATCTTGATTTTCAAAAATGTGGCCATCTTAAAACGACTTTCTCTAAAATTAATGAACACTGGAGTTAAAGAGTCCCACTTTCATCATGATGATAAATTACATCATTAGATTTAAGGTGTATATATGGGTCCTAGCTGATGGACATTTTCGACAATACCATGTTGTGTTTGATATAGTAAATAAAAAACAATTTCATTCTCTTTACTCTAAGATATGGTGATAAAACGTTTGTTATCTTTGAAAACTCTTTTTGTAATTTCTTTAACATTTCAAGAACAAACTTATCAATACAAGTTTACAGAAGAACATCATAAAGTTAATTTTATAGACACTTTAATGAGTGATAATAATGTTTATAACTTAACGTGAAGAACTTACATAAACCATAGAAAATATCATACCACATCCTCAAAGTAAATAAACCCAAAGAAAATATCTTACAACATCTTCTATGTAAATAAAACCATTGACAAAATAATACTACAATTTCAATGTAAATAAAATCATAGAGAATATCATCCTATGTCTTCAATGTAAATAAAACCATAGAGAATATCATACAACATCTTCAATGAATTTGTCTGAAGTCTCACTGTATTTCTTCAGTCTACTTTTATATTTTTTATAACCTCCTAACAATCTGTTTGATAAAACAATCACTAACGTTTTATGATTGTTAACAATCTTTTAGAACTGCTGGAT
This sequence comes from Carcinoscorpius rotundicauda, assembly GCA_011833715.1. Lineage (NCBI taxonomy): Eukaryota > Metazoa > Arthropoda > Merostomata > Xiphosura > Limulidae > Carcinoscorpius > Carcinoscorpius rotundicauda. Next base: position 14,948,503 of record CM022401.1, on the reverse strand, counting down.
ATTGTTACATTTAGCACTTTTAACAACTAACAATATAAATGGGTTGTATTTCATTGTTTTATTCATTCATTGTGAAAATTGTTTGAGATTGGGCTCAATATCTCTTTCCTGGAACTTTTCACCATATACTATCAGTATTTCTAAATTAAATATTTTTCAAGTGGACTGTGTTACTCTCTAAATTGGCTTTATGAAAGTGAGAGTCACATAAGTTAAACTCCAGGCAGATTTCTGTTGTCAACTGACTTAGTAAAAACTATGGAGAGAAGTTTTATAACTGACATCTGACCTTATTTGAAACAGAAAGAAAACCTCGTGTAATTCTAGTTTTAACACTTTAATATTTTTATAAATCAACATTGGATTAATTTGTACAATAGTAATATGATACGTGACATGCTAAAAATGAAAATGAAATCTAATATTACATTTTCTCAAAAACGAGAGCGTAGTTAAATGTCAGAGCTAATCAAGCATTGAACACGATTTCATAAATGTTCTACACTTCAACACTTGCAATCGTATCTGTATTATTACTTAACTATGAATATAAAATGTCATATCTCTCGTTGAAATTGTGGTTGTCAAATGTGTGTAGGAATCGGCTTTAGAAATCCCTTTAGAAATATTGATTGAGAATATGCTTTGACATGATCTCATCAGTATTCCTGAACTTAAAGACTGCAATCAATGATGTATAGGTACAATTACTGATAAAAATTATTATAATATTTCTTATTAATTATAATGTTAGTGTTAGTTATTAATATGTTAGAGTTACCAATGTAGTTGCGAAGTACATTATTTTTTCAACCTAACTATTTCAAGGGATAATTTTTCGCAAGATTTAATGTAACTTTTTGTTCAGATTTCATTAATATACTTATTCTGACTTTCCTTTATTGTTTGTTAAAGGTATTAGTCGAATTGAATAAAGTTAGAGAAAAAAAGATTTTCACTACAGTTTATCTTTCGTAAGTTAAAAACCACACTAAAAGTAACGAACTGTCAAAAGCTTTATATCGGAGAAACTTGTTTCGACACAGTCCTGCGTCATCTTCATTCAAGAAGAAAACAACAACAGAAACACAACCAAAAATATTGGTCATTATACTAGTTTATCTAATATCAGACTTCAGACAATTTGTTCTGTTTACTGTGGTTCTATTTTTCGACATTTGTTTCAACGATAATATGTTATTATTAGTAGTATTATCTTTTCTAATGTATCAATTCAGGATTTTATTAACAGAATTTGATAACGTATTGTTGTGATCAAAGTTTAGAGTATAATAAAATACAAAAGTTTCAGTTTAATTGCCAAAAATTAAATATCAGTGTAAAAGAATAGCCCAAGAGTTCGCAATGGGTGGTGATCACAAGCTTTCTTCCGATTTGTCTTACCCTGCTAAATTAGTGACTGGTCGCGCTGACAGACCTCTAGAAGTTTTGTGCTAACTTTAAAAAAGCAAAACCGTATTATTTTATTGTCCGTTTTCGAACGCCCCCAGTGGCTCAGCGGTATGTCTGTGGACTTGTATGCTAAAATCCCGGTTTCGATACCAGTGGTGGGCAGAGCATCGATAGCCCATCGTGTAGCTTTGTGGTTTATACAAAAACAACAAACAACCGTTGTCTAATTTCAAATTATATAAAAGTATTACTTTTCTCTGTGCTCCACTTGACAAGCTTTTGCATTAAAAACCATCGTAACATTTTGTAACTTATTTAGATATCGCAGAACTTTCATGTGATTAAGTACGTAAATATTGGGACTTCAAAAACAGAATAGAGAGCTTTGGTTCCTGTTTCTCCTGATGATAATAACCTATTAAAACTGGTAGATCACGTGGTGTAGAAAATAGAAATATATGTAATTTCAAAAACCTTTCAAAATATTTAAGAAATTATCTTTTTATCCAGAATGATATTTTTCAAGGTAAGTAAATCATCTTTTAAAATATGTGAATTACGAAGCAGTAACACTTAATTTAAAGGATAAATCCGGTGAAAACTCAGTGACAAATACAGTTGATCAAGCAACTTCTGTAACGAAACACTCCATCTTTCTTTAGAGCTAGTTTACTTTACCAATATTCAATAAAATACCGTTTAAAATAATTTTAACGTAGTTGTTATCAAATTTATAATTATGCAAATAATTTTGAAATTTTAACTTGGTGTATTAGTTTAGACCTATGTTAAATATCCTACACTGGACGAACATCTGTAGATACATTAGGAATTACGGCCAGTGAGATTATTAACAGATAAATCCATTTTAACATTTATAAACTTTGTATATCATATGGTGTAAGTTACGTTCATCTAATCAGACTCTTACAATAATCATTAATTTGTACGTAACCTTTTTTGTTATATGTGGTACAAAACAGGTATCAATTGTGTTACGTATTTTTTTGTTTTATGTTCTTCGTAGACTAAACGCAACAGAAAAACGCAGATAACAGCTTGTATAATTTATTACACTAAACTATTAACAAGTATAACAGATATAACATGAATTATATAATAACAGTGACGGATATTAAGTTACAACATTCGAAATTAATCACAAAACAAAATAATACTAGTTTCAAACTTCAAAATTAGTCACAATACAAAATGGTACTGGCCTGTATCTAATATAATGATCTAAAGTGAAAGTCTCAAATTCCAGTCTAGGGTGTGAATTTGGTCCCACGAAGAGATTCCGAAGCTTAAATGAAGAAGTTGAGAAACAGAGTTTACAGTTCAATAAATTCGCCGTCTCTCAGCACAAGCAGTAATTGACATGTATCGTAGAGATTGACGAAATAAAATCACAGCTTCCGTAGATGTAACTTCAGTCACAAATCCAAGTTGAATAATCACAGCAAACACTTAATCTTTCTCAAATAACCGACTCTCTTCTTTATCTTCGAATAATAACTGATGTCTGAATCTCTCTCACTTGTTCTTCGAATAAAACTAATGACTGAATCTCTTGCATCTTCGTCTTTTTATATATTGTCGGCCTAAAATCCTCGAAAGACCGCGAAAGTTCTACAGGTCTCCAGAGCAATCCACGCGTATCTGTTCTTGCACGAGACTACATGTTTAGACACGAAGTCACCAGCACTCATTTACAAACATATGATTGGTCTACTTAATTCAAGAAAGTTTTAAATGTTACCATATATAAATAAAAAAATATTAGTTTAAACTTCGAAACAATAATATCAATATGGAAAAATAAATAATAGAAATGAAAATTTAAACACAACACGACATGTTGTCGTTTACAAAATATTTACACATATACATAACAATTGATATGCTTATATCAAAATAATAAACAGACCAGTCACAAATATAAAATGTTATATATTATAATAATCAATTTTTAACTGTTTAGAGATCAGAAATGTTTTAATAACATTTTTTTAATTTTTTAGATCAAGTATTGTTTCAAAAACACTCAGTTTGCAATTTAAGCATTAGCAGCATAAACATGATTTCAATAATCCCCAGTTTCTAAACTTTAGAAAAAAGAAAGACTTTTAATACTAAGAACATGGTTTCAATACCTGTTGTGGGCCTTGTAGAAAAAGATCATGATGTAGCTTCATGCTCATTTAAAACACAAAAACTGGTAAAGAAACAAAAATGAAATATGATTCAAGGTTTACCCTCAGATACGGTGTAGTGGTTTTCACGTAAGGTTACCAAGTGGAATGTTCCAAGCTGAAGCTTCGGTAAGTATTTCAATATTGTAATAGTTTCTCATCACTCTCTAAATATTGTTCAAATTCTATCATTGGAAAACAATAATGTTTATGTTGCGTATAGAATTTTCAATGTGTATATTTTCTATTTAAGAAAAACATAAAATACATATAGATCACCTACTGTTTGGTAAAAGTATATTGATATTTTATCTGACATTTAAACTAATTTTTAAAACCAATATAAAGAATACCACAGTAAATAATCTTCTATCCATAGTGGAAATGTAAAGGAATTCGAAACGCGTCAAAGCGCCATCTATCTTTATTTCATCGACTTATGGTGAAGTTGACAATTAGCATATGAAGATCCAGGTCACGTGAAAAGTGAATTGATGAATATATATTATGAACGGCACGGTTTACTCAAAACCTTTCAAACCCTGTATATAATATAAAGTTTAAATAGTTGCCGTTAAAAGGAACTTTAATTTTATATAAAATATAAAACTGAAACATTTAAAAACAATAAAGGATTTATTGGTACAACTCGAGTGTCCCATTTTGTAATCAAACGTATTATAAATTTACAAAAATACATCTTAAATCGAATGTTTATTTTAATAACATAACACAGAATTGAAGATGAAAACGGTTCACAAAACTTTCAACATTTTATTTTTAAGTTTTAACGTTTTGGAATAAAGTCATCAGTAATATCTGAAAATTGTGTTACAAAGGCGATCATTACTACAATTATTATTTAACATAATAATTAGTTCATTTAGTAGTAAGAAAAACTGTTAGTGGATCTATAATATGCATAGATATATATTACTCAGCAGCTGACTTACATATAATAATTTTTGAGAAACTTTGGTATAAATAGCTGGGTGGGCGGACTTTTACTAATGACGAGACTTTATTTAATATAAAGTTTAAGCTCTGAAGATACTGTGCCTATGTTAGAGAACTAGTTAAATAAAATATAATAACCTGTAATTTCAGAAAGTGTACGACTGAATGAATGGCTTGGTTTAAGCAGTGAAATATAAGTTCTGTTAGATACTCACAAACTCTATTATTTAAATGGAGATTTGTTTTATCAATGTACGTAACACTACATATATATTTATTTATAAATGAGCTATCTAACGAAGATTAGAAGCAATTTTCTGAACAACAAATTTCAACCATAAGACAACGCACACACCATCATCACCAAATTTCTCCTTTTTACCTCCCATCCTTTTACGAGCTCTCAAACTCTACTTTAAAAAACAAATATACACCCTTACCCTCATCTACATATACAAACACATTTTCAAAATGTGACACAAAGGTGAAGGTAATGTTTTCCCATACAGAAATTATGTTGACTATCCGATAACATTCTAAATATTGTTAAATGACTTTGAAAAGTTTTTATTTTATTTTATTTTATCAGATACTCAAAAGCCTTTCACACAACTAATAACTAATATAAGAGGCCTACAATTATTTACACAACTTCTATTTTCTCCCTCGAAATTAGAAGCGACATTAAATAATTTTCAATCTGGTGATGCTTCTCCACTTTTCAATGGCTTACCAAAAACGGAGACAAATGGCTCACATATCCAATCCTTGCTGTTATTTAAAACACCCATAGAAATATTATCTAGCCGAGTAGCTTTATCATTCTTTAAACTTCCCAAATTTATTTAATAGCTTTAAAATGTTTTAGAGTTATCTTGTTCATACTTGTTTTAATCTATCAATTCTTAAAGATGACAAATACTCATTAAGCCTTAATCTCCATTTAAATACTAGAGTCTGTGAGTATCTAAAAGAACTAATATTCCACTACTTAAACCAAGCAGTTTATTCAGTCATACACTTTCTTAAAATACAGGTCATGATATTTTATTTAACTATTTCTCTAACATAGGCACAGTATCTTCAGGACTTGAACTCTATATTAAATAAAGTCTCGTCATTGGTAAAAAACCGCCCAACCAGCTCTTTAGACCAAAGTTTTCCAAAAATGATAATATGTAAATCTGCTGCTGATATATATATATAAATATATATTATAGATCCAATAAAAGTTTTTTTTTCCTAATAACTAAATGAACTAATTATAATGTTACCGTATAATTGTAGTTATGATCGCTCTTTTAACAAAATTTTCAAATATTCCTGATGATGGAACAAGTTATTTCAAGACGGTAAAACTTATAAATAAAATGTTGATTGTTTTGTTAACCGTCTTCATCTTCACTTTTGTGTTATGTTATTAAGAGAACCACTCGATTTAAGATGTGTTTTTTTAAATTTATAATACGTTGGATTAGAAGATGGGACAGTCGAGTGGTTCCAATTGATTTCTTATTGTTCCTAAATATTACAATTTTTTAAACTTTATACAAAAGTAAAGTTCCTTTTAACGACAACTACTTAAACTTTTTATTATATATATATTTAACATTTTCTACACAGGGTTGGAAAGGTCTTGAATAAACCGTGCCGTTCCTAATATATATTCATCAATTCACTTTTCATGTGACGTGGATCTCCATATGCCAATTGTCAACTTCACCATAAGTCGCTGAAATAAAGATAAATGGCGCTTTGACGCGTTTCAAATTCCTTTACCCTTCCACTATGCATAAACGACTTTTCACTGTGGTGTTTTTAAATCAGTTTAAGTGTCAGATATATTATCAATATACTTTTACCAACCAGAAGGAGAGCTATATGTATTTTATGTTTTTCTTAAAAATATCGAAAACTCTATACGCAACATAAACGTTATCGTTTTCCAATGATAAAATATGAACAATATTTAAAGAGTGAAGAGAAACTGTTACGATAATAAAATGCTTACCGAAGTTTTAGTTTGGAACATTCCACTTGGTACCCGGAAGTGAAAACCACTACACCGTAACTCAGTGTAAACGTAGAATCATATTTCATTTTTGCAATTTTGTTTATTTACTAGTTTTTGTCTTTTAAATGAGCGTAAAGCTACATCATGATCCTTTTGCACCAGACCCACAACAGGTATTGAAACCATGTTTTTAGTATTAAAAGCCTTTCGTTTTTGAAAAGTTTCAAACTAGGTATTAATGAACTTATATTTACACTTCTAGTGCATAGTTTACAAACTGAGTGTTATTCAAACAATACTTGATCTAAAAATTAAAACAATGTTGTTGAAAACATTTTTTATCTCTAAACAGTTTAAAATTGATTATTATACTATATAACATTTTATATTTGTGATTGTTCGTTTTATTAGTTTATCATTATAGTATAAACATTTCTCTTGGTTCCTGTTTTAATCAATATTTTATATTTTAATTAATAATTTCAAACCAAGATAAAGTTAAATATAGAAATAGAACTATAAAGGTTACGTACACATTAATGATTATTGTAATAGTCAGATTAGATGAACGTAACTTACACCACAAGATATACAAAGTTGATAAATGTTAAAATGCATTAATAATGTTATTGGACATAATTCCTAAAGTATTCACAGATGTTGGTCCTGTTTAGCATATCTGATATAGGTCTAAACAAATATAACAAGTTAAAATTTCATAATTATTTGCATAATTATAGAGTTGATAAAGACTTCGTTAAAATTTATTTTAAACTGTATTCTACTGAATATTGGAGAAACTCTCTATTCTATTTGTGAAGTCCCAATAATAACTAACTTGATCATATGAAAGTCCTGTGATATCTAAATAAGTTACAAAATGTTACGATGGTTATTTAATGTGGAAGCTTACGAAGTGGAGTGTACAGAAAAGTAATAATTTTATATGTTTTGAAATTAAACAACGGACAATGAAAAAGACGTACTGTTTTGTTTTTTGGATTTAGCGCAAAGCTACTCGAAAGCTTCCATTTTTAATTAAATAGTGTAAGACTAGAGTGGGAAAGCTAGTCATCAACATCCACCGCCATCTCTTGGGCTAATCTTTTACCAACGAATAGAGAAATTGACCGCACATACTGATGTCCACACGGCTGAAAAGGCGAGCATGTTTGGTGCTACGAGGATTCGAAACCGCAACCCTCGGATTACGAGTCGAGTACCTTATACACGTACAGGGTTGTCACTATTATCTGTAATTTGAAACAAAGTAGCAATAAAATATGTAAACTAAGCTAGTAATTTTTTTTCATTTAAACTGAATCGTTTGTATAGTATTATACTCTAAATATTTACCACAACAATACGTTATCAAAATTCTGTTAATAAAATCTTGAATTGATTCCTCACAAAAGATAACACTACTAATAATAACATATTATCGTTCTAACAAATATGGAAAAACAAAACCACCGTAAACAGAACAAATTGTCTTACGTCTAATATTAGATAAGCTAGTGTAATGACCAACATTTTGGTTGATTTTCTGTTGTTGTTAACTTCCTGACTGAAAATGACGCACGACTGTGTCGATACAAGTTTTTCCGATATGAAGCTTTTGACAGTTCGTTACTTTTAGTGTGGTTTTTAATTTATGAATGATATACTGTAGTGAAAATCTTTTTCTTTCTCTAACTTTATTCTAATCGACTATTACCTTTATCGAACAATAAAGGAAAGTCAAAATAAGAAAATTAATGAAATCTGAAGAAGACGATACATTAAATCGTGTGAAAAATTATCCCTTGAAAGAGTTAGGTAGAAAAATATCGTACTTCCATACTACATAGGTAAAATTTCTAATAGATAAATAATTAATAATAAATATTATAATAATTTTTATCAGTATTGTTACTTATACACCATTGATTGCAGTCTTTAAGTTTGAGAATATTGATGAGATTATGTCAAATCATATTCTTAATCAATATTTCTGAAGTGATTTTTCTTGAACTGATTCCCACACATATTTAACAACTTCAATGCCAACGAGAGATATGAAATTTTATATTCATCGTTAAGTAATAATACAGATACGATTGCAAATGTTGAAGTGTAGAACGCGTATGAAATAGTGTTCAATGCTTCATTCGGTCTGATATTTAACTACATGTTCTTATAAAAGAAAATGTAATACTGGATTTGATTTTCATTTTTAGGATATCGCGTGTGATATTACTATTGTACAAATTAATCCATTGTTGATTTATCAAAATATTGAGGTATCAGAACTAGAATTACACGAGATTATTTTCTCTGTTTCATATAACGTCAGATATCAGTTAAAAACTTCTTTCTAGAGTTTTTAGTAAATCAGTTGACAACGGGAATCTGCCTAGAGTTTAACTTATGTGACTCTCACTTTCATTAAGCTAATTTAGAGGGTAAAATAGTCCACTTGGTAAATATTTAATTTAGAAATACTAACAGCATATGTGGTAAAAGGTTCCATGAGAGGCATATCGACCCCAATCTGAAACAATTTCCACAATAAATGAAGAGAACAATGAAATATGATGTTCTTCTGTAAACTCTGTACTGATATGTTTGTTGTTGAAATCTTAACAAAATTACAAAGCTTTATGAGAGTTCTCAAAGATAACAAACGTGTTATCACCATATATTAGAGAAAAGAGGCTGAAAATATTTTTTCTCTATTTTTACAAACACAACATGGTATTATAAAAAATTCCATAAGCGACAACCCATATAGACACCATAGATATTATGATGTAATTTGTCATCATGAAAGATGTGGGACTATTTAACTCCAGTGTTCATTAATTTCAGAAAAAGTCGTTTTAAGATGGCCACATTATTTAAAATTAAAATGGCGCCAAATTTATGGTATCTTCTTAAAGTATATATGTAGACATTGATTCAACATCAAAACATTACATTATCCAGGATCAGCTGTAAACCTTAGGACAAAATATATCGAGAATCATAACGACGACACACCAGTAAAATGTGGCTTATTGTGACCTGAGTGTTTACATATAATACACATTGGTTCATCAGTCCCACATAACAGAACTATGAGTTAAAAACTGTGACCAATGCGTTGTTTAGTAACTTATTCTTTCTGATCGTTACGGAAAAAAGGACGGTCAAAGTCCAATAGAGGGTTCTATGTTGTTGTTTTGAATTAAGCACAAAACTACACAATGGACTACCTGTGTTCTGCCAATCACGAGTTTCGAAACCCCGATTTTAGCGTGTAATTCCACACACATACCGCTGTGCTACTGGGGGCAGAGTGTTCTATCTGGAAAACACTGTTTTCACATTTTCCGCTTCCAACTAACACGGATCCGAGGCTTGAACACAGGAACATAGTTTATGTATGGAAGAAAAACAGCATCGATAATGACAGAGCAGACACATTTAGCTGCCGTGTTGACGAGCTATTTTCCGCCAGTACTAACGTGGCCTGGTATCCAGAAGAACTAGAGAGAATTAGATGTTAAAGGGAAATGGGCTAGTAGGTTTTGAATATCGTCAAGAACAGGGTATGAACTAAAGTGAATCGACTCCAGGACAAGTAGAGAACTAACCGAGTCAGTATAAATAGTACAATTTGAGTACCGATAAGCTTCCATGTGATCCAGGGCAAGAAAAATTGCGTACAGTTTAAAAGTGAACACAGAAGTTGTATAGGGGATTCCGCATGCAACTACCGAACCACAAAAGACCATGGCAGACCCCAAACCGTCCCCTGATTTTACCCATCTGTATAAAGAGGAAGGGAAGGATGATTCAAAAGATGTTAGACAAATAAGAGACAGTATTTCCAATCGGAAGTGTCTACTTTTCTCAGACAAGTCAAAAATAGATCACATATGGGAACTGTCAGAAGACATTGTTGGAAGGGCTGACCAATAGATACAACAATGTTGTCCAACGAATGACCCAATTGATCCAAATGAGCCTGAATACGAAAACCAAAATGGCAGATCTTCTGTTCTGATAAAGCATGCCCCACTTAGAAAGTAAAATACAAACCCAGGTGAGATGCTGTGGATAAGGTACAAAGTTTCGAAACACACATTAAAACAGTTCCAAACGGCGGATGTGGAGAGAATGTTCATGAGACTCTTTATATGAGATCTGAACTGGTGAGTGCGGAACGACCCTGATGATGAATGGGGTCTAGCATCTCCAAAGTTGTGATCTTGGCAGTGAAATAAAGCAGTAACTTGTAGTGTAGTTTTTAAAGAAAACAAAGCACGATATATTCTGCCCTTGGTCGTTTGGGTAGGTTTCTGTCGTTAGAAAAAAGATTTCAGCGACTGAGGTTGTGAACAAAAGATCCTTCTTCATATCGGTGCTGGAGAAGAATATGGACCCAAAAACATGCCCGTATTCGGAACCAAAGGAAATGGATCTGGAGATCAGCTGGAATTAATGGCAGGGAAAGATGTGGATGTTGACGTTAGTTCACCGCCTTTCTTAAATGGAGGTCAAAAGAGGTTCTTTTCAAGGCACAGAGAGATTTGTCTGTGGTCTTATTGTAGCAGTGGAATGTAAAAGAGTTCACTGAGTCTAGGATGTTTCCACCAACTTGTCACCAGAACAAAGCTTTTGGTCTGATATAGGAGAACCAGCAAGTCTCTCTAGTCCTTTTTGAGTTAAAAATAAGAAATTTGTCCAAAAGATTTGTCTGATAAAGGATGTAAAACCAAGAAATGAGGTACAGACGTTGAAGAAGTTAAAGTTTCCTGCTTGAAATCTTCAAACTATAGTCGTTTACAAATGGTCTATTTTATTTGAGCTTTTATTTGGGAAATCCATGATAAAAAAGAATATTCCGATGGCCACTGACCCTGTCTCCCATGAAGTCCTAGAAGGAAACTCACAACAATGCCAAACAAATATATTAAAGAAACGTCAAAGTTTCGTGAGCACTATACCCAAACACCAGCATCAGATACAATGTCCATAACACCTGTTGAGAACATCCAACAATGGTACGTGGTTGACTCTAGCCCATGTGGACCAGAGGAGTGACCGTAGGGGGAGCACCTAAAGGCTGCTCATCTACAGGAATCCAGGCCAAAGCAGTGTCATAGGGTTCAACCCCTCAATCACCAGGATTTTGTCCTACCTCTTCAGGGGTCGCCACGCACACCTAGAGAAGGTAAACTAAAGGAATTAGAACTTTTAATGGGGAGTCCTTTCATCTGGTACAGGTATACACATCTATAGGTTGCCATAAAGACAAAATAAAATAAGATCATTATTTGTTGCGTATTGTATAGCACGCTGTGGTTTATTGTTGAATTAGCAAAACTTATTCCCTCAATTTTTTATTTTTCTCAATTTAGGTTCATAACTCTCATTGGAGAAGCCAACATAATAAAATCATTTCAATTCTCCATTAAATTGCAACTCACAAATGTAGACATCACACAGTTGCATTTCTTGCTGGCATTTTTCGACCTTCAACACAACTATTTTTACTGCTTCAGGTACAGTTATAATTTATTTAGATTAACAGTCTCGTTCAGCACTAAAACATAGCAGTGAATTACGCAGTTTTCTCTTGCTGTTTCAAAGTTATACTCGTACAATGATAACCTTCATCTGAACAGCACGTTTTTGGTGGAACTCAGTTCAACCTTTACATTCGACTGATGTTTAAAACTACTGAAGTGTGCGACACACAGCTCTGAACAAGGTTAATTGATATATTTTTCTTTTTATTGATACGTTTAACTCTTCTTTTGTCATATGACTTTATATTTTTCATTTCTGTTACGTATATTTTATGTTCTTCGTAGACTAAACGCAACAGAAAAACGCAGATAACAGCTTGTATAATTTATTACACTAAACTATTAACAAATATAACAGATATAACATAAATTATATAATAACAGTGACAGATATTAAGTTATAACATTCGAAATTAATCACAAAACAAAATAATACTAGTTTCAAACTTCAAAATTAATCACAATACAAAATGGTACTGGCCTGTATCTAATATAATGATCTAAAATGAAAGTCTCAAATTCCAGTCTAGGGCGTGAATTTGGTCCCACGAAGAAATTCCGAAGCTTAAATGAAGAAGTTCAGAATCAGTTTATAGTTCAATAAATTCGCCGACTCTCAGCACGAGCAGTAATTCAGATGAATCGTAGAGATTGACGAAATAAAATCACAGTTTCCGTAGATCTAACTTCAGTCACAAATCCAAGTTGAATAATCACAGCAAACACTTAATCTTTCTCAAATAACTGACTCTCTTCCTTTGAAATAAAACTAATATCTGGCTCTCCTTCTTTCTTCGAATAAAACTAATGACTGACTCTCTTTTTCTCTCTCGCATCTTCGTCTTTTTTTTACTGTAGGCTTAGACCCCTCGAATAACCGCGAACTTTCTACAGATCTCCAGAGCAATCCGCGCATGTCCGTTCTTGCACGAGACTACACGTCTAGACACGAAGTCACCAGCACTTCATTTACAAACATATGATTGGTTTACTTAATTCAAAAAAATTCTAAATGTTACCTTAAATAAATAACAACATATTAGTTTAAACTTCGAAACAACGTGTTGTCTCTTACAAAATATTTACACAACATTTACATAACATTTCTCAGTTATAAAGACTGTCAGTGATAGACTCACTACAGTCTATCTGACACCTAATCTTTGAATTCCTTTAAAGACACAGACGGTCAGTACGTTGTTCAATTGTTTTCTTTCATTACTATCTTTTGTGATTTGCAGTTATCAATCGAGAATTTTCTTATTCCATTTTTAACATACTCTTGTGGTTAGGGTTTAGAATAGGAGAAGGAATGAGTGTTTCTGTTTAAATGAAAACAAATCACTATTAACTTAGTTTGTAAATATTTTTATTAGTTTCTTTCACATCATGAACAACACTTTTACAGCTTCCTATATGTTATGGCGACATAATCACCGATATCATTACTTTTTTATTGCCCGTTTTTAACACCAAAAAGTAGGAAATAATTATATTTCACTGTGATTCACGCGACAAGCTCCTACATTCAAATAATCATCAAAAAATCTGGTAGCATATTTCTACAGAACAGTCATATGATTAAGTTCGTTTATACTGAGACTTAAAAGCAAAATGGACAGTTTTTTCTTGTTTCACGTTATGGATGAAACTTTTTAAGCCTAGCAGATCATGTGGTGTCTCAAAAACTACTGTGGTTTTAAAAACCTTTATAAATGTTTTATGAAATTAGATTTTATACTGAATGTAAATTTTAAAATAAATAAATTTCTCTGATAATATTTGAAATATTATCTTCATAATTTAATTCAATTAGAGAGTTATTCCTCATCTGTGAAACCAGGAATATTTAATATAAGGAAGAAACCGTGTCGAAATAAAAGAATAAAGAAAGATGTTCAAGTTACTAACGAAATGACACACTCCATTTTTTTCTAAATTTAGTTTGCTTTTACAACATAAGCTACAATACCATTTAAAATAATCTTAATGTACGTTGTAAAACGAATGTTATCACAATTGATAATTACATAAATCATGAGTCATTGTTATATGGGTTTAGAAGAAAGTTAAATATCCTAAAGTAAACAAACTTCCGTAAACATGTTTTGTAATAACTGCCAACAAAATCGTTGATGAATAAATCGTTTTATCTTTTATAAATTATAAAATATCTTGTGTTTAACTCATGCCATTACGTTCATCTGAAAAGACTGTTGAAATAAGCACCCTTGTTAATAATCAAGTTTAAAATTACCACATTAATTTTTATTCGCATCATTTTTATCGACATACAACTATGGACATGGAAACTTCTGACCAGACATTCAGTTTTAAGAAATTCAAGACAGTTCCTAGAATTGGAATTATTTTGGAAATGACATCAGGATTCTTGTATTCTCTGGCGACCCTGAATTTGATGCTGGTGTCAGAAATTAGTCCGGCCCAGTTTCTGGTAACTGAAGTTCTAATCCAGTGGGAAATTTATAATGTTTTTACTATTTATTCGATAGCCAATTACTTCGGAGAAGAATGAGATAAATTATTTTGTTTTTTAGAGCTATGTGTGGTGGAAGAGTAAAAGCACTAATGATATACTGCTTTCCTTGGGTCCCTCTTGCGGATTCTTCCACAATCTATTCCTTTTCTCCAGTGTTCATTAGTTTGCTTGATTACTTGGTTTTAAGAGAACCTTGTAGGGCTTATAATGTATTCGTCTTAACGCTGATAATGACAGAAATTATTTTAATTATCAGACCAACGTTTCTCATAGGAACGTATCAAGATATACATGACGTAGATAATCGGTGGAAAGGAATTTCGGTTGGATTTATTGCGTGTCTATTGAAAGCTTGTTGCTATACAATGACCCGTAAACTTCAAAAACAACACCTCAAGTTATGGACGCCATGATGACAACCTTTAGCCTTGTTGTGGAAACTTTTCTGCTGTTCTTGTTCGAAGAAATTCAAATATCACCTTGTGTCAGAACCATTGTTCTTGTTGTAAGTGCTGGCATCTTTATGATGTTGAATCAACTCCTCAACACAATAGCCTAACAAGAGGAAAATGCTGGACCAGTATCTGTCGCTGAAAGTCTAAATATAATTACAGCCATTTGAGTTCGATATTTTCATATTAAATACCATCGTCACCTGGTATAGCATTTTTGGTGCAGTTTTAATTTTTGTTGGTGTTCTTTTAACAATATTAAGGAAAGTGAATTAGTTCTTTGTATTTTAAGATAACAATTTACTTTGTGCTGTTGTTAATATTATGTGGTTTCTATCATTTTTTGCGTAATAACTATTTCACTGTTTCATTATTATTATTTCAAAGCTTTTAATAACCGATGCTTGTAATGTAATTCACAATACATACTTTTAACACTTATGTTTAAAGCTATGTAGATTGTTTTCGATGGATATTAAATATACTATAAGAATTTTACGATAGTTTCCATGTTATTCGCCTGAGGTTTCTTCACTGAATCATTTTTGTGGAATATATTGAAGCTACGCCTTATTTCAGTTATTTGTCAGTGTTATGTATATGTGAAAATATTTTGTAAACGACAACATGTTGTATCGTGTTTGAATTTTCATTTGATTTATTCATTTTTCCATATTGATATTATTGTTTCGAAGTTTAAGCTAATATTTTGTTATTCATTTAGGGTAGCATTTAGAACTTTCTTGAATTAAGTAGACCAATCATATGTTTGTAAATGAGTGCTGGTGACTTCCTGTATAGACGTGTGGTCTCGTGCAAGAACGGATATGCGTGGATAGCTCTGGAGTTGTATGGAAATTGCAAGATTGTTCGAGAAGTAGGCCTATCGGTATAAAAGACGGTGACAAGAGAGAGTTTCAGTCATCAGTTTTATTCGAAGAAAAAGAGAGAGATTCAGTCATCAGTTTTTATTCGAGAAAAGAAGATAGATTCAGTCATCAGTTTTTATTCGAAGAATAAGAGTGAGATTCAGGCATCAAATTTAGTTATTTGAGAAAGATTAAGTGTTTGCTGTGAATATTCAACTTGGATTTGTGATTGAAGTTAGATCTACGGAAGTTGTGATTTTATTTCGTCAATCTCTACGATACATCTGAACTACTGCTTGAGCTGAGAGACGGCGATTTCATTGAACTGTGAACCGTTTCGGAAATTCTTCGTGGGACCAAATTCACACCCTAGACTGGAATTTGAGACTGTAATTTTAGATCATTACATTAGATACAGGCCAGTACCGTTTTGTATTGTGATTTTTTTTGAAGTTTGAAACTAATATTATTTT